>JANHGN010006385.1:0-23004 GCA_024605025.1 Megaceryle maxima | reverse complement strand
GAGCCTCCTTGACTGCCTACTGCTGGCTGTGTTACTTTTCCAGCAAATGTCGGGGTGATTGAAGTCCCCCAGCAGGACAAGAGCCTGTGAGCGCCACACCTGCTTTCGCTGGAGTGTGAATGCTTCATCAATAGTCTCCCCTTGATCAGGAGGCCTATAGTAGACTCCACCCACAAAGTTCCCCTTGTTGCCTTGGTCTCTAATTCCTACCCATAGGCTGTTGACTTGTTTGTGGCTGTTCTTTAGGGAAATCTCCTCACATTCAATCCATTTTAACATAGAGGGCAACACCTCCACCCCTCCTTCCCCTTCTGTCCCTTCTAAATAGCTTGTAGCCATCAATAGCCACACTCCAGTCATAGGATTCATCCCACCAGGTTTCAGTAATGGCCACTATATCGTAGCCTTCCAGCAGCACAGTAGCTTCCAACTCTTCCTGTTTGTTGCCCGTGCTGCGTGTGTTCGTGTAGAGGCCCTTCAGCTGGGCAGTTGGCCATGTCCCTTTTTCAGAGAAACACACATTAGTTCCCTTGAGGTGTTTCCCTGATGTTTTCCTGTTGGCTGTTACTATCCCAGGAGCTCCTGGCTCTGCTGTGTCCCCAGTGTGCTGCAGGGTAATGAGCTGAAGTTCCTTACTAACCCCCCATCCCTCCAACCCTGGTGTGTCATCTTGTTACACAAAGGCCTTGATGGCATCATTATCCCCCTCCTCCTTCGCATCTACTTGGTGATTCCCAGGTTCTACTGTGATTCCAAGCTCATTGATAGCTCTTGCATCTTCCCCATCACGTGGTTCATTGTCTCCTACTTCCCCTGAAATAGCAGTGGAGCTGGCACACTGCCCCACAAACATCCCAGGTTTATTTCCAGCGAGCCTGTTTTATTTCCTTTCCCCCTTTGAATCTAGTTTAAAGCTTGTTCAATGAGCCCAGCCAATTCCTGTGATAAAATCATTCTCCCCTTTTGAGAGAGATGCACCCCAAGGATGGTATTTAAGCTGGTAAACCTCTGTGTGGTCCTGGAACTCAGCAGGTGCACTCAGCAGAAGAAGCTGAAAAGCAGAGGTTCTCAACCCCTAATCCAGACTGAAAATGATGGATTAAAATAAGACAAGAACAAGGGGTCTTTTCCTAACTAGGAATTTCAATTAGTTTATATGTTGCATGTGTAATTTGTTTCCAGCAAAGCTGTGTGAAGTTGTAATAATTTCTGAATACATAAAAACTGTTATGTTGTATAAAACAGTGAATCAGTTTATTAGCTTAGCATGACTGAAACCTGCAGTAAAGCTGCTCCTGTATAAGTGATAATGGAGTGTATTTTGTTAAAAGATAATTTGGTTGGTTTGGTTTTTTTTTTAATTCATGTGGGAAAAGAACAATGCCCTTGTGAAGTTTTTCTTTGTGTTTACTCCAGGTTATGACTGAATAACTTGAGCAAATGTCACTGACAGAATCCAGTTTATTACTTTAAATATAAAATTCAGGCAGATCTTTTCCTACTTGTGAATCAAGCAAAAATGGATTACAGAATCTATCGTCTAAAACTTACTACAGTTTCTTCTCTTGGCAGCATCCCTATATATACAAAATCACTTTTGCCACTGCCAATGAATCTTCAGCACTGGTTATTAGACCATTCAGTGAAAAGGGGACTCTAAAGGACCTTATTTATAAGGTAATGTCTCCCAACTGCCTCCCAGATCAAATGATAGAATGACAATAGTCTGTCACTTACAAAACTCTTTACCATCTATTGCTAAGCAAGCTAAGACAATTACTGGCTTTTCTGAGCATGATACTTGATATGTGTTTTTCTTGTTAAAGGCAAAGCCAAAAGACCCATTCCTGAAGAAGTATTGCAATCCTAAAAAAATTCAAGGTCTTGAACTTCAGCAAATAAAAACATATGGAAGGCAAATATTAGAGGTATTTTTTTTTTCCTCTGTTTACCAGCCTTTATGAATTTTTTTTGAGGACAACTGTTTTAACTAGAAGAAGTAGACGGACTTTTGAGCACACAAGATTTATTTCAGCAGCAGACGTCAAAGCTAAATGTAAATTGAGATTAGTTGCTGGGAGTTGAATTTAGATAGGTATGTGTGAGGCCATTTCTGACTAAAAATAAGAAAAGGCAGTTGGTATGTGTGGAGTTTAAGTGGGAGAGAGGTGATAGTGTTGTTTTCCCCTTGTGGAAAAAAAGGAAATAAGTCATTCCTAGCCTGCAGAACATGTGCCATAAATTAATCATTATGGTATATTTATTTATTTATATTTAAACCATAATATTCAGTAGAATTATGAATTTTAGTTTCCAGATCACTTTGGGAGGTGTCTGTAAGCCTGCTTTGAGGATCAGCATCAAATGTTTGTTTTGTGAGAAATGTTATGAGTGAAATTGAAAGGACTAGTCAAAGATAATGGAGACAGAAGATGAAGTTAAGCAATCATTCCATAGAGAGGCCTCATTTATTATGTATCTGCTTTAGAACTGGAGTGTTTAAGATCTTGAGATCATCAGAGCATCTTGTGACACTTCTTCTGTATTGGATTTTTTTCAGATATTAAAATTCTTGCACGAGAAAGGATTTCCTTACGGCCATCTTCACTCTGCCAATGTGATGTTGGATGGGGACACCTGCAAGTTACTGGATCTAGAAAATTCCTTGTTGGGACTTCCATCATTTTATCGATCATACTTCTCACAGTTTAGGAAAATTAATGTAAGATTCAGACAATTAATTCAGCTGACTTTTATGCATCCCTTTATCCTCAACTTCTGTTTGTGGAAAACTGACTAGAATTAAAAAAAAAACAAAACCAAACCTCTCTCTTTTCTTTAATCTGAGCTTTTCTTCTCAAATCCCTTTTCTGCTTCCTCCAAGTCACTGGCTGCACAGCAATGTTGTTGCAGCACACTGGAGTGAGGCTGAAGCCAAAGGTAAGCAGGTAGAAGGGGAGCACATAAGGGTTTTTGCGACAGCAGTGCTGGTACAAGTAGAGGTAAACTGCAGCTGTTTTAAGATCTCTTTCTACCCTGGTTTTGTATTTCATAGGATTGCACATATTGTCTACTACATTTTTTTCCCTTGTATGTGTGTACAATGAGCACAGCTTATTACTTGGTCTTAGTTGGGAGCAGTAATCAGCCTTGTCTTGGGTGAATACTGTGAAAATTGATCAGATGCTTGCAGAAATCTAGCTATTAAAAGCTGGGGTTTATTTGTTTGAAGAGGGTTTCTTAACTGCAAGCTTGCAATGCAAATTATTATCTTCCTACAAAAATATAAATCCAAACTTGCCCTGTCGCAGTGATGCATTCTTTTGGCCAGCATCTTACCCTGCCTTTAAATGCTTGTTGTAACAAATTCTGTACAGCATCATGAGACAGCTACTTGCTGACCTTGCTAAACAAGTTCTACTCTGTTGTCAAAGAAACAATAAAAAGTTCATAGTTAGTCCAAATCTGTTAGTGCCATCAGAGCTCCAAGCCTCTTCCAATAAGAGAAGCCATTTCTGGTTTAACATGATTCAGAAATCTGGGAAATATGCTTTCTGGGAGCTTAGCATGTATGTACAGCTTGTACAAACCCGAGGAGGAGTGAAAGAGACTCTTCTAGGTTTGTTTGTGAATTTTTGCTGTCTTTTTATCTACCTCCCTGTAAAATGACAGCTGATCATATTATGAATCTCAGTCTTTGCTGTTTGACTTAGCTAGGAAAATGTGCTTGGCTGTGATTCGTATCAATGTATGGCTCTCTAAACTGCTGTGTATGAAAAGAGTTTACTACTTTGTGTTATTACAGAATATATTGCTATCCCATTTGTATCATCACATTCAGAAAGTAGCTTCTTTAGCTTGAGGCATGAAGATTTTGTTTGGGCTAAAGTTATGCAGGGAAATGGTTGTTGGTTAAGAACTGTCTTAATGGTTCCTTTTTTCTGTCTTCAAATGCAAGACCACTCTTTTTTCTTTAATGGCTTATCATGTTTTCCAACCAGTTGTTGAAAACTGGTTAGTTCTAGCAAGTTGTGTTTCTCTTTTCCTCTGCAGACTTTAGAAGGTGTTGATGTACATTGCTTTGGACACTTACTGTATGAAATGACATATGGAAGACCTCCAGATACAGTTCCAGTAGACAGCTTCCCCCCTGCACCATCAGTGTTTGTTGGTTAGTATACAATCAAGAAAATGTCAGCCTCAGCTGCCTCGGTACTCCTGCCTTTCACCTCAGCCAAAGTGCTGTGTAATAGCAGCCTATGATCTTTACAGCCCATGACTGGAAAAAAATTAGTTGGGAATTTGTAAAAATAGAAAATGTAGCTTTCCTGAAATATATGTAGTATATAAATAAGTATTTTACTTTTTTTTTTTTTTTAACTGAGTGGTAAAGCAGAACATAGTAAATAATTAGATGTCTGGATTCCCTCACCTCATGTCTAACATTCTTGGAAAGTTTTTATGTGTAATAGTAACATTATAATAAAAACCACATGCCAGGCAGCTTCATCATGGCTTGGTTGATGCAATACTTAGGGGAACGTCCCACAGCAGTGCCAGACATTCATTCTAAATCATTTGCTATCCTGCTGTGCAAAAATGTGTTCGTTCTTATTCTTTCTTTGGTAGTGTCTGTGTTGGAATCCATTCTGACCTGTGAAGCTATGAAGAATGGCATGCCAACTGTTTCACGGCTCTTACAGATGCCGTAAGTCTTGTTTTACTTGTTTTGTACTCATAGCAATGCTTTTAATTATATTAGGAGGAAGAACCTTTTTGCTCTTGTTCCCTTTTAGAAAGGGTTGCTCCTTGTTCTCAGGGATGTTTACTGTATCCCAAATGAAGCTTTAAAATTGATAGGCTTAATAGAACCCATCTCATTGTGAATGTGATAGATGCTCATTTAACATTTGTCTGTTGGTCTGTTGGAGCTGTTATGATTGCATTTAATTTAGCTATGGTTTAAATTGATCCAGCTATTCAAGTAGCGCAAGCATGATGAAGGTAATTTACAGATTGTTTTAAAGCCTTTAGAATAAGGAGTCTTTGCATGTCCCGTTCAGAACCTATTTCAGTAGATTTTTGCTGTCAGTTTACTTACGACTTAGCTAAACACCTATTGCTTTGCTCAGCAGTGACATTTAGCCTGGGTCTGGGTATGAAATTTTGTGTAGATGTTCTGTCTAGTTTCTTTCATGGCTGGCTTAGGGATTCTGGCAAAGACAGAATAAATAGATTTCCTTACAGGCTGTCCTTCCAGTGCTGCAGTGAAGTGGTAAGGGCAGGTATGGGATGCAGAAAGGGAGCAATGGCAGTGCATGGCTGAGCTGGGCATCATACCAGTCTGCAGTGCCACCCTGCCTGCAATTAGGAGACAATGTTAACAGGTAAATTGTTTGCTGTCACTGTGCTGTGACATTTCACCAGCATGCTGAGCATAGAACTCCAGTTCTTGGGGGGGGGGGGTGTTCTTTTATTTTTTTTCTAAATATGAGGTGCCAGAGTCACCACTTTATAAATGACAGCCCTTACCTAAATCTGGGTCTGATCTCACAGTGTACAGGTTGCAGAACATGTAGAGCCTGCTCCAAGATTCATATTTCCTGGTTGAGAAGAACCACTGCAGGCTTGTCTCAGCCTTCAGTTCCTTCTACTCCTCCCTTCTGCTCTTCAGGGAGGTGGGAGGTAGAGTGAAGAATGTAAGCAGGAGAGAAATATGATAAGAAAACTCTGAATACAGGAATATGAGAGTTCTAAATAAAAGATGTTGAACAAACAATCCACACTCAGTATGATTGATACGTGGGATATTATACTACATGCTGTGATATTATGCTACATTCTCTTTATACCAGTACTCTTCACAGAAGTGTTCTATGTAGGTGTGCAATGCAATTAATATAATTTAAAGCAATTAGTGTAATTTAAATATTTATTAAAACCATATAAACTATGAGTTTGCTTTATTTTGCAAGCACATGTAATCAGAAAGGGTCAGGTTTTTTTTTTTAGAAGTTTTTTAAAGTTTGCTTTATTTCTGAATTTTCCAAGGAATACTATATAAACTTGGTTCTAGACTTGCATTTGTTTTGTCTAGTATAGGCCTGTGATAACTTCTATAGTGAATGGCAGCAAAAGATCTCTGAACTATTTATCTCAGAGACAGGCTTGAGATCTCTCTTTCTGGGACAGTTTTCTAGTATGTTCTCCAGAGCAAAGTATCTTGAAATGGACTAACCATTTTATTTTCAGACTAACATTGCCCTCTAGTGTCTTTGTTCTGGATGGTAAAAGATTCATCATTTATGCTGTTGCTGCTGCTACCACAGAGGGGAGACCGAAATACTAGAATATTTGCTTTAGTTGCCTTTGACAGAGTGCAGGCAAGAGTATTTTCACAGGTATTTACACAGAATCACAGAGTGGTAGGGATTGGAAGGGACTTCTGGAGATCATCTAGGTCAACCCCCATGCCAAAGCAGAATTTTCAAATGTTAGGTTCACTCATTATCTTTCATATGATTCCTGTTAATCCTAAAACAATAGTCGTGCTCTTTTTTTAAAATAAAATAATTGCTCTTTTCAGGTGAAATTTAAAATAAAGTCCCCGGTAGTCTTCTGTCATTAAAGAATCCATATACGTTTAAGGAAAAGATGTTCTTTTTTAGAGGAGTTCTGCTTACAGAAATGGGATTCTGCTAATTTTACAGCAGAGCTGGAAAATAAAAAGCAGTACATGACAACTTGTGGGTGAAAAAACAAACAGTGACCTCGGGATGAGGATAGAGAAGGAAAAGGAGAAAATGGGTGTTAAGTGAACAGTAGCAGTAGTATTCTCACTGTGGTTCTGCCTGTCTCTTGGGAATAAGACCCTTTTTTAAATTTTTTTTTTTTTCATCCACTCACAGATTATTCAGTGACGTCCTGCTAACAAACTCCGAGAAACCACAGTTTAAGGTAGAGTTGAACACTGATTTGCGATGTTTGTGGAAGTGCCAGGCTGTGGGTAGCTACACATTGATTGACAGACAGGATAGAGGAGAGCTGGGTTTATTTGACTTTATCGCAGTTGTGATCAGTATTTGGATTCCTTTGCTGAATTGTATCCAAGAATGTTATGCCACCTGCAAAAGGGGAGCATGGTGTGACCCATGAGTGTTCAAGTGCAGTTCCTGTCCTGGAGCTCATGTGTGTGACTGATGATAGAGCTCTATCTGAGCAGAGGCCGGTAAGTAATGTGAGTCCCTTGTAGTGAGAGGAAACCAAGTGCTAAGACCTGTGGAAACTGATTTTGCCAGATGAGACCATCAGCACACTGTTGACAGCTCCAGTGGTGCAGAGCTGGGACTTTTGGAGAGCCACCTCTGCTCCCGTTAGGGATCTGCCCCAGAGGACTTCTGGAGGGCACATGCCATGTATCTTGTGTTGACAGCCTTGTGGCAGTTTGGGGATGTGACTGAAATATCAAACTAGTTAACAATCCCTGCCATTAGAGTACCCTTTCCATTATTTGGTGTTTTTTTTGTCCTTGATGTTAGGTGAGTAGCTAGGGTTTGGAGTGGAAAATGTGCATCTAGCGTCTTTTTTATCCTCCTTCACTAAGGGAATAGTGCCAGAACTTGGGGGTTTAGATAAGCAACATAATCAGATCAATGGTGAGTTTTGAGTGGTGAAGTTGTGTTTTCCATTATCATGTTTTGTTCTTTTTTTCTCTATTCTGTATTAGATTCCTTCTAAGCTAAAAGAGGCATTGAAAATCTCCAAGGATTGCATAGAAAAGCGATTAACAGAAGAACAGAAATTGGTAATGTCTGCATTTCTTTACTATTTTTGCTACATACATTCCATTTTCTCTTACTATTTTTACATGGGGAAAGTGAGTGTTTACTCAAAAGTGATTTTGAGTAATAAAAGCTTTCTTCAACAGATTTGCTTACCCAAAAATGCAGTATGAGGAGTTGTTTAAACAGCTGCTGACTGTGTGGCATTTCACTGTTTTTAAGTGATGTAGCTTCACAGGCAGTGGCTCTTAAGCTAAAGGATCATTTTAACTGCAGTGTGAGGCTCCATCCTCTATCAGGAACAGTGAGGATAAAAACTAAAAACGAAAAAAAAAAAATAAACATGCAAAGTGACTTCAGTGTGTTTTCTTGTATCCCAGATATATGCCTTGTTTGAGAACATTTAAGATCTTAACGTGGTCTTTTTCTGGTTTTCCCCTCATTTTGAAGATTCACCAGCACAGAAGGCTGACTAGAGCTCGATCTCATCATGGCTCTGAAGAAGAAAAAAAGAAAAGGAAAATCTTAGCACGAAAAGTAAGCAATCTTGTAGATAGGTTTCTCACACAGAAAAAGATGTGTATCTATTTTGAATGTCTAGCAAGGACAACCACAGATACATAGCTCTATCCTGTCCTGTTTCTCTCTACTACTTCCTGGTTATTTTCACTTCTGTAGCTAAACAATAAACTTCCCAAGAAATTTAAGTTACAATAGTAGCTGACTTGCACATTGGTTTAACCTGTTTGAGGTTGCTGTATGAAAACAGTCGTAGTTAACACCTCATATGAGAACCTGTGCTGCTTTCTGCTGCCTACTGAGGGTATTGGAGACTCTTTTGGTCTGCTCCTGCAGCATGCTGTCTGCATTTCAGTTCCTTTTTGGTGGGTCAGGTTTCTGCTTTTCCCTCGTGGTTGAAGTTGCCCTGGTTGCTTGCCTGGAGATACCTGAATGCAGAACAGCCTTGCTGCTGTTGTCATAATGGCAGCATATGTTGGGTGTGGGGAAGAGGCATACTGGGAATTGATAAACCATGTGTGATACAGTGGCAGGCTGTTCAGTCTTTATTATGAAAAGTAATTATTCATTTTCATGTTCTGTTTCTTCTGCTCCATTTTAAAGAAGTCAAAACGCTCTGCCTATGAAAGTGGGGAAGAACAGTCAGCAAAATACAGCAATTCAAATAACTCAGGTAACTACAGAGAGAAGAGATTGCTTCTACACAGCTATGTCAATGTTTTAGTTGCTCCTGTCTTTTTCTGGCTTAAAACGTTCAGGGTCACCATCAGTTTACACATTAATATTGGACTAACAAAGCCTGACACCACTAGTTTGGGTATTTAGTAATAGACAAAATGAGGGCTTAAAAATATTGTTAATGTTAGATTTTTCAGCTGCCTAATTTAAAGCATTGTATTCACTCTTCTGTGCCCCATTCCTAAAAAAAAAAAAAAAAAAATTAATCAGTCTCTTCATTCTGTTTGATATTTGAGTGGAATAATAATAATGTCCATTATTTGGGCCATTTAATAATGGACCCTTCAGCAAGAAACTCTGTGGTGATTTGTATTCTGTAGAAAGGTGTTAAGATGAATGAGAAAATTATGTTTAATTGCTGCTTCAGTGCCAAACTCTAGACTAACAAAGGCTTTGTCAGGTCTTCATTTAGTTGAAAGGAATGGTTGGTACTGCTGCAGTTTAACAGAGTTGACTTGCTTGGCTAAAATGTGTCCAAAAGCAGCCTACTGTGGAATAGTCAGATACCAGAGTAACTTGTGGAGTACAGCAACTGACTGAAAATCATCTCTTAGAAGGAGAAATGGGGTATCATCCATACAGTGGCACAGCTCTTAAGGAGAGCAGAATTTGGATGCTGAAATCCAACAGCCTAAGCAACAGAAGTGTTTCCCATTGAGGAATACTGTTGAGTGCACTACTTATGTGTTTGGACATCCTCTGATACTTTGTACTGTAAAGCCTCTCTGTTCAGATCGGGTCTGAGTGACACTGTCCTGTGAATGAGAATCTTTCTCAAGATTTCAGTGGAAGCAGGACTAGATCTTCAGTCAATAAAGTTGGCTTATTTCCAACAATTTGTCTTGTCTAACTGTGGTGAATTTTAATGTCACAGCTTTAGTTACTAGACTGTTGTTTTATTTAGCAGGCTCTGGGGCGAGTTCCCCATTAACATCTCCATCATCTCCCACTCCACCCTCTACAGCAGGTAAGTTTAAGAGTCATTACAGTGTTTGTCTTTTTCTTTGCTTTTTATACACCACCCCGTTCCACACCCCCCCGCCCCCCACTAGCTGAGGGTGTTTTTCTCAAGACTGGATAAGGGATGGTGGTTTTCAAGAATGGAACACAGAGATGATATTTATCTTGTGTCAGCCTGAGTGCGGGTATGGGGCCTATTTTGAGGGCCACAGAGAACCTTTTAATACTGTTCTTTTTTTATTTAATAGCCTTTCTTGACATATATGTGATAATGTTTTACCCTTAAAGTACAAGTGCTTGCTTACTCCAGTCCTACCAACGTTGCTATTTGCTAAGCATTTTCTGGGCCTCTCATTGCAGGATGCATTTATTGTGATGTTAATGTTCTGCTGACTCTGAAATACTGTTTGTTGGTCCCTTGTTTAGGTGTATTGTCTCTTTACACCTGTATTGCTGTGATATAGTTTCAGGAATTTTGGGTGTGACAAATTCGCTGCCATAGGCTGCATAAATCCTGCCAGTTCTGCTACAGCCTATTGATAACACCAGTAGACTGGTAGAAACAAGCCTGAGGCTGATTTGGGTTAAAAATAATATATTATTTTTGGCCCATTCTGTTTTCTGATTTTCTGGGTAGCTGTGCAGACGCTTTTGCTAATGTTTAGAATGGGTGGTGACAAGTTGTGAAGAATCTGCTTGAGTGGGCAATAAAAATGCTCACAAAAGTTTGGTTACAAATGTGAATACTGAGTGATAGTGGATGTGCTTCAGTATGAAAGGCTGGAAGAGGAGCACTGGCAAACATTAGCAGCAAAAGATGTTAATGGAATACATTTCTAGAGAAGCAGTCCATGGCATCACCATTTGTTATGGTGATTCATGCCATGTGATTTCTAGTCTGGGAACTTTCTACAACTTGTTAACTAAAGCAATGCAGTCAAATTTGTGTTTGCTGTAGATGGGCTTTTGAAGGACACTGCAGTCTATGTGACTTAATTCAAATCAGTAGTGCTGAAATTCCAATTAGTCATTTCTCATTCAGGTTGAGGGTATGTTGAAGTGTGTATTTTATGAACTAACTTCTCCCAGTTAGTCTAAACAAGATAATTGCTGTTACTGTGTCACACAATAACAGTGCTGTTCTTTGGATGTGCTGACTCATGGCTGGAGGGTTTATTTCAAGGTCTGTATGCTTTAATAAGGAAGTAGCTGAAAATGCAAAAGGAAACCTTATACCTGTCCAAAACTGAGAGATGTTTAGAAAACATTAATTTTTTTTTCCCTGCAATATAACCTTTTACTTATATTTTAACTCAAACCTGTTGGATCTATGTTTAAACCTTTTTCAAGTTTTTAGCATGTGATGCAGGCATCTGCATATAAACATTTAGTTGTGGCTGAAATGGCTAAAAATGGCTTAAGTTTGGGCTCAAAACTGGTCTCTGTTGTTCAAACCACATTGTAACAGTGTCAGTCATCTTGCTGCCAGTGTGCTTGTGACAACTTGTGGTAATCAACCCCGTTTGACATGGTGCATGTGACCTTACCCACACTCAAATTGGGAAGTGCTGATGGCTTTGGTCCTTTTGATGGGGTGTCAAGGCAAGTGTCACCATTTCAGGAATGCTTTTGAGTAGATTTCATAGAAGAGACTTCAGATATTAGTTCTAAGAGAAAGCCAGCGTGCCTGGTTTTTGTTGTTCTGCTTTGCTTTTTTCTTTTTCCCCAGCAGTGTTGTAGTTTTAGCTATTCTGAGCAAGTATGCTGTTAGTGACTTGATGAAAGACTCATTGGCCCCACGGTAGGACTTTCTTTGTAACAAGTGAAGCATCCATAGCTTGTATCTCTCTTTCCATGTACTAAGGATATTTACCTCTAAACCAAAATTGCTTGTCAGTATCAGTGTGATGAGATGACTCTCAAAAGGTGAATGAGGCTTTCAAGTCTTTCTGGTTGCATTAGAATCATGGCATCTTAATGCTTCCTGCTGATATGATGCCATGGCAAAATGAAGGCTGCATGGCAAAGTGTATCCAACAGAAGCTCTTGCCCTTGTTCTGCCCTGTAACCAGCCAAATCAATGTAGTTCATGGGTATGTGCAGAGCCAGAGACACTGACCAAAGGGGAACGGGCTCCACGCTAACATCCTCTGGGGAAGGAACCTTATTCAGAGAGTTTCTCACACACTGAGAGGTGCTCTGTCTCTGGACAAAGGCATACTTTTCAGTGCAAAACATACGGAAAATTGAAGTGATTGCTAGCTTCAAATGGCTTCATAAAGACAGCTGCAGCTGTAGGATTGAATGTGTGACCTGCTTTGAGGGGAGAGGTGTCTACTACAAATGTAGGTTTTCAGGGACTTTTTTCATTGCCTAGAATGTTCTGGGCTGGTTTTGTTGCAGATACGTGGCTAAATAACATCTTTGAAGTACATTGTTTAGATTGTGGCAAGTCATTCTGCTATAACTTCCCGTGGTTTTGACTTTCTCCCTTGAATTTTTTTTTTTAAATGATTTTGTTTTGTTTTGTTTTGTTTTTTTTAGTTGGTGGTGGTGGTTGGTTGGGTTTTTTTGTGGTGGGTTTTTTTTTTTTTCCACTTGCACAATACTTGCTTGAAAATCTGCTATTTTCCTTTGTGGCTACGAGCTGTTGCTAGAATCGGAAGGGATGCAGGACACTGTGGTATAGGTTATTTAAAACGTTGCTGCATCTCCTCAGAATCCAATATGGCCATATAATACCAGTGAACTCTCTTACCATAGATGGAAGTTTGGAGGGTGCCATTTTTGCTTCCCTGCGGGAATAAAGTTAAAAAGTTGTACTTAACTTTAGCTGTCTTTTTCTGTGACAGCTTTTTCTGGATCCTTCAGTACAACATATGTTTTCATAGACACCCATATGGTGCATCTTTTCTGCGCTTCACCTTTCTGTAAGACAATTTGAATGCTTTAGAAAGTGCTCTTCTTTGAGTCTCTGACATATGCAGCCTAAGTGTAAATACAGGGCTTAACACAACAGAAGATATTCCTTGAACTGAATAGATTTTGTCCCCTATGGCTGATCTTTCTGCAGATCTCTTGCTAAATCTCTCTAAATGCACTTTAATCCTTTAAAGCTTGAATAATGGCGTGTGCAACTGAAAGCATGTGTGTTGTATTTGTTCACTGAGTATAATAATGCTTGGAAAATTGTGTTTTTATTCAGAATCAGGCAATATGTTGTATATGTAATATGAAACAGTCAACCTGCTACCACCCTGTTTGTCAGTGAATAAGAATGTATTGGTTTTTATACTAACTTTTCAGCTAACAGTATCTGTTTTTCTCACTTTGACACAAGATCCAGATGATTAACTTGTGTCCTCTCTCTTTCTCTGCTGTCTTCAATAGAGCATGCATCATTTTGAACGTGAATTTTCAGAAAAGTAAGCTAATGCTGATTTATCTCTTTAAAGATGCTCTGTTTCTATATGGGAAAGTTGAATGCAAATCTTGAACTTGCCTAGTATTGGGAGGGAATAGAAGAAAAAGATAACATCCTTATGGATTATTTTAATGAAATACAGCATCTTTAAAACGCTATCACTAAAATGATTTTTTTTGTTTGCACCCCATTCTCAGCCAAGTTTTTAATGCTGTTTGCATAATTACTGTCACTTTAAATTCATAATTAAGTTTTTGTTTCAATTCAGGCATCAAGTTTACAGCATCTGATTTACTTCCTATTCCTTTTAACACACTCTTTTAACAAAAATGCCCCTGTAAAAACCCTTGGTAAGTCCTTGTTTGAGTGTTTTATTCTTACAACTGCATGAATGAGTAAAACGTGTGTTTGCAGGCAACTTCTTCCAACATATGTATTGGAAAGGTCTAGTAATAACTGAGCACTTGTCTCAAATGTTTTGGGTTTTTTTTTCCTAGTAATTACAGGAAAATATTTCACTTGTGCAGAACAATTTAGTCTGTAGATGTAACTGCATCTGAGTACACAAGTGTGAACTAAGATTTCCTTTGCACCACTCATGTCAAGAAGGGAGGGACAGCTTGGTTTTGATTAACTGAAATCAATGGTTTTGAAGATTTTTCAGAATGGTGCTCTTAATTAATAGGTTCAAAATGTAATGCTCGTAGCTAGTTGGTTACCATTCTAAAACCTGTGTATATCTGTGTTTTAAGGCAGAGCTCGGGTCAAGAGTTACTGCAGTCTTTAATCAGTCTCCCAGGAGTTTAATTGTATGATGGATGGTATTAGGAGCTCAGTTTCACTAATAGTACAATTCCTTAATTCCTGAGGAATTTAACAATTTTCCAGGAAGGAAGGTGGCCTCTCCCTCTAATTCCCTGTCTTTTCTACTTCCACTGTAAAATAATCAGACCAAAATATGAAGATAAAACATGGAACCTTGGCCTAACAATACTTAGTGGTCCAAGCACTTTATGGGTTTTTTTTCCACCCTCTCTGTCAAATGTGTACCTTCCTTCACTGCATGTTAGCACTGTATTTATATTCCATAGTCCTGGCTGCTGTTTTCATGGTCATTCCCTACTGTATCTTGTAAAACTTCTTGCATAGCCTCTTCAACCTTACCTTGCAATTCCAGCAAAAAATCTCGTCTTTGTTCCCTGCAATTCTGGCATCTCTTTCAAGCCATTTAATTTATGATTAGCTGGTCTTGGCTCTTTTACAGAAGTTACCTGATCAGTGTGGTGATATTGCTGGTACGCCGGTCCTTCTGACCACTTTAACCATGAGAGAGGTTACTTGAGATGTTCTTGGTTTTGTTCTTCTTGTGGCAAAGTGTCAAGCTTTGCTTTGCTGTCAGTTAATACACATGAGAAACAGGAGGACTCTAACCTAGGGGATGGTTTTGCAGTATTTCTAATAATAAATTGATGTGTATCTTTGGATAGAGTAACAAGTAGATTTGGGTGAGTTAGATGGCCCCAAGGCATCAATATGCAATTTATTTCATTTTGTGCTAACACTGTCTAACATTTTGATTATTTAAGAGAGCAGCTGATCCACATGCAACAGGCATGTTAAATTGTTTCAGTTGATCTCTGGTATTTCTACTAGATGAGCATTTCCTCTGGAAGGGAGGAGAGTGAAGATGAGCCCAGTCTGTACTTCCATGTTTTGTTGTCTCTCTAGTCTTACTATGGAATAATTCATCATCTAGATGATGAAGTTAAAATTCACCGTTGAATAGCTTTAGGATATTAATCATTATGCCCCTACTCATTCCAGAATTGGAGACAAGACAGGCCCATCATTCCCCATTGCAGCTGGCAATGGGCTGTACCACCTTCATGTGGATGTCTTGAGGAACCACCAGCAATCGCCTCTGAAGCCCTTTGGTCTTAACTCCTGCCTGGATCGTTGAATATACTTATGTAGAAAGGATGGTGCAACGTGCAGCGGCAGAGCTGCACAAGATCAGGGTGTTTGGCAGAGCTGTTTGGGGCAAATAAGGCCACCTGCCTAGAGCTGAGCTGCCAGGAAGCAGCTCCAGGCAGGCTCTTGCTGCTGGGCTAGCTGCCTGCATGCACCACTGCGGCCCTGGCTTCCCAGGGAGTCAGGATGTGGAGGCTGAGGCACGATGACCAGCATGACATGGATGTGATGGGGTAGAAAGCAAAGGCCAGAGCTCAAAGGTGACTGACTGGTAGGAACACAAGAGGCAGGCAAGTGCTGTGAGTGGCAGATGAGTGTGATTCATTCAGTCTGTGAAACAAGCATTTGGTACAACATGTTTGGACAAAGTCTGACAGTACTGTGGAAGTGTAGAGCACTTCCAGAAAACTCTATCTGCAGTTACTTTAAAAATGGAGTATAATCTGACCAAGCCTCACATATACTACAGCGACGTGGTCCTTCATAAGAGCATGAAGTTAGTAATGTAAATAGTGAGGCCTGATTCCAGTCTTTGTTCCTGTTCATGACCCAAAGAGCAAACTGCTTCACAGGGGACACACCAGGGAAGCTGAAGCTGGGAAGTCCTGTTAAGTGATCTCCATTTCCCTGAGTGCAAGATCACATCTGAGTCATGTTCTGCACATCAGGCTTCATTTGAGAGGTCTCAGATGACACACTTACCTGCAGATAGAGGGATTTGATCACTTTGGCATTTTTCATCCATTCTGTTCTTCACCCTCCACTGGTATTCAAGGAATGGTTTGACTAGTGCAGGACTGACAAAGTCCAGCTAACAGTCGCAGTCCTCTGTGGCAGGACCTCCCTGACATAACCAAAGTACATCTTTTCTCCTCAACTTAACAGGAGCATCATCGATACCCCCAGCACCACCACCACCACCCCTGCCACCAGCAGCTCCTCCTCCTCTGAATGCAGAGGTGCCAACGCAGCCAAGCCCGCAGCCCAATGTCAGTGCAAGCCGAGGAGCCTTACTCAGCTCCATTCAAAACTTTCAGAAAGGAACTCTGAAGAAAACACAGACATGCGACTACAGTGCTCCCAGGATCAGCTGAGGCCACATCAGGATTGAATTCCCTCTCCCCCTCCTGTGCTGTGTAGCAACAAGACCCTCCTGACTGGCGACTGATCCACCAGCCTGGAGTGGCTAATCACGCTGTAGCTCCATTTACCCCTCTTTCAGCTTTCCTTGAGTAGCAGCACTGCCTTGTCTGAATTGCATTGCCATGCTGTGACAAGTACTCCATTTTTCACTTGGTTTCAAGGACTTTGTTCTCTACCTACAGCTTCAGGGGTATGGCAACTTCTATATCGCTAAATAAAAATCTGAAAATAGGAAAGACCATGATCATGGTGAATTAATGCATTTTTTTCTATTCCACCCAATTTTATTTTTTTTTTCCAAATTACAGGACTGTAGTTTTAGTCTACTTGCTTTTTCAGCTCTCTTCCCTGCACTTGTAACTCATCTTAATTCTTGCTGCATTAAATCAGCAAGTTTTGTCTTCAATAGTCCAACTCCCCGACCCTTAAGCATACTGCACAGGTGAGGGAACTGGAGAATTAAACCTTATTCCCACCATATTTGCTGGTGGAGTAGAAATGCTGTCTCATTAAACTTGTTTAAATGGACATCCTACCTGTAACTCTTAAGGGAAAGTGTTTTTAAGTGAGGAAACAGTTGAAATGGGAGTTAATAGGGCACTGGGATATTATTCTTGATTCAGTTAAATGCAAAGTTACTTCAAGTTAATTCTAAGATGAAACTTTATTGAAAGAACCTTTTTGATTTAAAACCTTAAACAAATTGCACTTTAAAGGATTATAGATAATCCATTTTTTTAAAAATTCAAGTACATCAGTGTTTGTTACTATGCAGAGAATGTCTGTACAAAGTTTCATGTAACCTGTGGTATTCAGTCATTTTTATTAAAATGTTAATGGAATTCCTCCAGCAGTGTGGTTGTGGTGGCTGTATTCAGCTGGGATTGCACCTTCAAGCCAGACTTCTTAAGAACCCAACAGCACATCTGGTAACAGAAAAACCCTCCAAGGTATTTCTGGCCCTTGACTGAAACAGGACCTGGGCTCCTGTCCACTTACAGAGCGGGTGTCTCCTCTCCAGCAGCGCAGCGGAAAGGCTGCCTGCCCGGGGCCACAGAGCAATCCATGCTCCACCTGCTCCTAACGGGTGGCTTGCACCCTGCACCAGAAGCTGCTGAATAAAGTCAAGCAGAGCTCTCCCTGCCTGCCAGGACCAGCCCCTCAGCTACACCCTAGTACCCGGTGATCTGCCAAAAGGTTGCTGCAACTGTTTCCCACCTCTTCAAACACAATCTACACAACTGCTGCTTCAGACCCAGGCTCTGTGCGTCTGAATAACAACTATAAGCACCATAAGAACTATAGTTTGACCATGCTATTGTTAGCCCCTATGATGAGCTTAAAAAAGAACAAATGAAAACATAAAAGCAAAGCATTGGGGCAGGTTTATTTTTTCTTATCACTGTATGTGGCAGCTAGCAAAGAAAACTTAGGTTTTCCCATCACATACTGAAGGGGATCAGGATCTTTATTTAAACTCTTGTGCAGAAGTTTTCCTGCACGAGCAGAGTGCTCTTCTAACCAAAGCCATTCTGCAGGTTTCCAAAGCTGCTTTGTGCAGCTAGTTTGATCCTTTGACCTTTTTAATAAGCCCTGCAACCACGGGCTCCTGCAGAGCTGTACAGCATTGCAGGGCTGGTCTCAGCACCTCCTCTTGCTCGCTGCAGTTCTTCACTCAGCCACCACTACAGCTGCTGTAACAGTTTGCTGGTAATTACAAGCCAAGCAGAAATGGAAGATTTTTTCCTCCCTCTGAATTTATAACAGGATTTCTCCACATACAGTAGCACTAACCCACCTGTACTGTTGAACAAGCATTACCACATTGTTTCTTATATGAAGTGTGGCTTAGAGGATAACCCCATATAAATATTCTGGAAGGTCACTGTACTTTCCCCACTGTACAA
Source organism: Megaceryle maxima (assembly GCA_024605025.1). NCBI lineage: Eukaryota > Metazoa > Chordata > Aves > Coraciiformes > Cerylidae > Megaceryle > Megaceryle maxima. The sequence continues at coordinate 4,561 of JANHGN010006385.1, read as the reverse complement.
AAGTTCATGTAACTATACAACAAGATATATGCATACAACTTGCCCTAAACCATTAATACTTTGTAAAGCAGGACTTTAAAACATTTATTTACAGCTTAGATGTTCAAAGTTTTCTTCACTGCAAATATTATATCCTTCACTTGAGGTATGCAGTTATCTTCTAAAATTTTTGCATAAGGCATAGGAACATCTGCACCGGTAACACGCACAGCTGGAGCATCCAAGTAGTTAAAGGCAGATCCTGAAACAGAAAACAGCTGTCAGGTTGCCATGGACTACAGTTTTCTCTCAATTCAATTTCTGAATCTTAATCTATTTAAACAGTTTTGTTCCCGTAGCTCTAATATTCCAGAGAAAGCTGTCCCTGCTTGTTTGTCTTCATGCACAACAGTTTAGACAAAAAGTTTCCATCCTGCTGCTTACACAGTCACATCCTGGGATAAAGCTTCCTCAACATAAAATAAGCTGGAACCACCTGGTGGAAATCTCTGGAGCAGGACAGCTGAGCTCAAGTTCCTCAGATAAAAACCCCTAACTTTGCCTTCATCTGGCTTTATCAAGAACTTGTGAGGATTTAGACTAGAGAATGAGATAAACGTGATTATCGCAGAACTCGGTACCTTCCATGATCCTGGCACAGATTTCAGCTCCTACTCCAAATTGCGGCCAACCTCCTTCTACAGTTACAAGATGGTTTGTCTTTACAACGCTGGCTTCCACTGCTTCGATATCCATTGGTCGAATGGTACGCAGATTTATAACCTCAGGGATAAAAAGATGGGGGGGCAGCGTGAGTTTTGTTATGATCTAAGCCTGTCAGTTGCCACTGTCTGGGTGTGGTATCCTTTAGCACTTCCATCTATTCTGACTTTGAACACAAGTTAAAAGGTGATAAAATTTCTAACTTCTTATTCTAGCAGAGCCTGTGTGGAACAGTTTCTGGTGGCTCCTGGAAAGTGACAGAGAGGTGAGTCCTGCTATACTGACATACAACCATACAAATATGTAGTGTCACTGTTCTGCTTCCCATACAGCTGGGTCAATCTGAAAATCATTAGTAGTTCTGCCTTAGCTTTGTGATAAAAAGGTCAAATGCAGAAACATGAAGTGCACGTGCTGTTCACGCATTTATAGATACAAGAAGCCTGCAGTTAATACACTGAAGTTTTGAAGAGCCTGAATGCAAAACCCCTCTGCTTTTCTTCCCCCACTTCAGAGAAAAAGAAGAGCAACAGAAACCCTGCCCACCTCACACTCTACACCTTCTTTGGCAAGTACAGCAGCTGCTTCCAAACAGTGTCCGACAGGTCTCGAGTGTGACACCAACGTAACATGAGTTCCTAGAATAGGTGTTAAAAAAAAAATAAAAAAAATCAAGATTTAGAGCTTTTTTCTAGATGTCAGATTCCTTTCGAGGTCACATGAGGATTCTCTTGTAAGTTTAAGTATTTGAAATGTTAAGTATTCAACAGATGTATAGCATGAAGAGCAGTAGCAGAAGAACACAAACTTTACCCTTTAATTCAGGGAACAGAAAAGAGATTTAATGTAGTTTTTGGATTATCCGATTCAAGCTTTCATAGAATTCAGTGGTAAATTATGAACAAATGCACTGAATACTACAGTGATCTCTCTTTGCATTTTTGACAAAAATTATGTACTAAGGTGAGGAAAAAGTTTTCAGCCATTACCTACTCTCTATACTACAGAACAAATCCTTCAGAAGGGTATAGGTTTAAGGGATACGTAGAGAATCAGGTGGTCCTTCCTTATATGGGCAACAGAACAATAGTTTGCTACTGGATATAAAAATATTTGAATATTTTTTGAAATACTTTTATGTGCCCCACAACAGCAGTGTTCTGAATAGCTGAGAGGTTAAAAAAGCCCCCAAGCAGTTCAGTTTAATAAGGAAACAAACTGTATTCTCAGTTTACCTTGCTTTTCTATTTTAGCTTTTCCAATTGGAACAACAAAATCCTTTGACTGTGCCTGTTCAGACATTTCAAAGGGAACACCGTACAGCAATTCATTTTCCAGCATCACAACTAGAAGAAAACATACTTGGATTAACATGTATATCTGCAGGCAGAGGACTGTACTGATGATTGACAGTACTGCAGCAGACTAGCTCAAGATACTGAAGCCTGTCCAGGCAACAGGGACTTGAGTATGTTTGTGGAGGCAATTGAAAATAAATAAATCACAGTCTGCTTCAGTGCAGAATTATTTACAAAATTGCCTGCAATTTATCTTAAATGAGATCAGGTATTTAACTTTTGCTATTGAACAATAGAACTGCAAGTTTTCGAAAGGTCTTAGGTTTTGCATGCATATGTGTGAAAAATAAAGACAAAGATTGCCCTGCCTTTACTTACTAATGTTCCAAATTTATCATCAGAATTTCATGATCTGTAAAAATGCATTACAAAAACACGGTGTATGCAAGAACTCCTCCTGACTCATCTGCATCCTTTTTAACCCCTTTATGACAGATTCATAAATACTTCTACGTTTCCTGATTGGTACCAAACTAGCCCTAAAGATGTGCCCTGTAGCTGGCACCAGGACAAAATTAGTTTACTGATAGCAAGACAAGCAACTATGAGGGAAGGAATAGATACTTCTGTGCTTCTGAAGTAGCATAAAGCAACCTTAAGTGTTTTAGGGTTTAACAATCTTTTTTGTTATTGTTGTTGTTTCAGATGGAGCAGGAGGGGAAAACAGTCATTCTTTTCAGGATTGAGTGTCTGGTATTGCCATGATCTGCCTGTGCTCACCTGGATTATCATCCCGGATTGATGCTTTCAACAGACCTTTAGCATCTTCTGAGCTCCAGGGACTAACAACTTTCAGTCCTGGGCAGTGCCCGTACCAAGCTGCAAAGCACTGAGAGTGCTGAGCGGCGACTCCAGCTGATGCCCCGTTGGGGCCCCGGAAAACAATGGGAACAGCAATTGATCCTGCAGACATGTAACAGGTCTTGGCAGCAGAGTTTATAACCTGATCAATTGCTTGCATGGAGAAGTTGAATGTCATGAATTCACACACTGGTCTCAACCCGGCCTATTAAGTATGTTAAAATATATATTAGTATGTTTTTACATTAAAATAGTTTATTTTACATTTCTAAGATCAGTAGAGAAGCGTGATTTTACAAACCATAGCAGCGCCAACAGCGATTCCTGCGAAGCCCATCTGAAAGAGCAGGAAACCAAGGGGTAAGCACCAGAGGAGCAACTGACAAAGGGACGGCCGGGGTTGGGGAGACGGCAGCCTTACCTCAGATATCGGTGTGTCAATCACCCGCTTGTCCCCGTACTTCTTCCAGAGACCCCTGGAGATCTGCAGGGGCGCAGAGAGGAGTCAGGGCCCACCTGAGGCCCTATCCTAGCCCGGTAACGGCATCCACATACCTTGTAGGCACCATCATACTGGGCCACCTCCTCACCCAGCAGGAAGACGCGCTCGTCCCGCTCCAGCTCCTCATCCAGCGCCTGGTTCAGCGCGTCCCGCACCGTCACCTGCGAGACACCGTCAGCCGAGCTGGGCGGGGGCACGGCCGGTAGCCGCCGGGATCCCCACACACGCCAGGGACGCGGGGAGTCACCTCCCCGCGCCAACTGCCCCGGCGCCGCCGCGCACCCCTGGGGCCGGACACTTCCCCTGAGGGGAGCGAGCCCCTTTCCCCCAGCCTCTCTTTCGGGGCACCCCTCCCCGCGGCAGCCCCCCTACCTGTATGGCCGCTGGCGCGGAGAGGCGGATCCCCCTGCGCGGCTGGAGCTGCCGCCCGGCGGCGCGGCCCTGCGGCGAGAGGCGGGCGAGGCGGGTGCCCACCGGTGCCAGGTACCGCAGTGCAGCCGCAGACGCCGCCATCTTGGCCGTGTCCTCTAGCGCGGAGGGAACGAGACACCGCGCGCCGCCGGTGACGACGAGACCCCGCCCCCCGTCAGCGGCCTCGTCACGCCCCCGCTCTCTCGCGAGAGCAACAGCCCGCGACGGGGGAGCTGGGCGGCGCGGCGCTTAAACGCCACTTCCGGTTCCTCGCGCCAGCGGCGGCGGCGGCTGGGCCCGGTGGGAACAACCGTGCGCCCGCCCTGCGCTGACGGAGAGGCGCATGGCTCGGGCTCGAGCGCTCCGCCCGCGGCCACGGCTTCGCCTTTTGGCGACGGGGCTGCCCGGACCGGGCCTCTCCGAACCCCCTCGGTGACTCCGCGGCCGGACGCCGGGCCGAGGCGGGCGCCGAGCGCGGCCACCCGGCTGGCGGCCCTGAGGGAAGCGGGGGCGGCGCTGAGGCGCCCCCACAGCCAGGCCCTCCCCAACGCCGGCCGGAGGGGGCGTGTCCCGGAGGCGTTGCTTACGTAGGACACACCCTCGCTCCGCCTCCGCTGGCGCCAGCGGCCCAACGCCGGGCTCGCGCTCACTCCCTGCTGCTGCCGCCGCCGGGCTCTGCTTCAGCACCGGGAGTTGTGCCTGTGAGTGCTGGGCCGGTCTGGGCCACCCCGGGATTGGGGGGGGGGGGGGGGAGGGGGCTGAGCCCCCGGGGCGTGCCCTGGGTTGG
>JANHGN010006383.1:8847-19364 GCA_024605025.1 Megaceryle maxima | reverse complement strand
CGGGGCCCCGCTCGCTCCAGCGCCCCCGCCGCTCCCGGTGCTGTGTGGAGGCGAACGGGGCGGGGGGGGCAGCGTAGGGGACACACGCACAAGATGGAGGCGGCGGTGGCGGCGGCAGCGGAGCCCGGCCGAGCGGCGAGGGAAGGCGGCAGCCAGCGGGCAGGCGGGGGAGGGGGCTGCCGAGCTTCGCTCCCCGCCGCGGGCAGGGACCGCCCGCCCCTCACCCGGTCCTTTCCCACCCCCGGGCCGCGCCGGGCGGGACGCCCTCGGGGGTTGCGGGGTGACGGGAAGGAGGGGGGTGTCCCTCTGCCCTGGCCTCGTGGTCTGGGGGGGGGGCTGCTGCCGCCTGGTGTCTTCTACTGGCTCCGGGCAGCCGAAGTGGGACCGACCCCCTTCACCTCCATCCCTTCCTCGAGGTTGGGGTTCGTCTGGGGGCTTGGGTACAGCCGGGGCGGGGGGTGGTCCTCTCCTAGGCCGGTGCCTTGCTCCTCAGAGCCCTCAGGAGCCCCGCAAGCCCCTGGAGATGAAGAGCTTGGATTTTTTTGCTCGGGGCTCCTAAAGGTACCTTCATCCTGTAGCCACTTTAGTTGCAGTGGGCTCCTCCAAAATGTGTAAAGAGCATCACCAGGTGCCAGAGTCCCACCCGGCTGCTCCCTGTAGCCTTGTCTCTACCACTCTCAGCCTAGACAAGCACCATCAAACCAACGATGGGAATAATAAGAGTCTGTATTTCTCTTCTAGTCTGCTACTTCAGCTCATAGATGGCCTCGAAGATGAGGAGCTGTGATGGGGTAGAAGGAGGGGCCCAGAGGAATGAGCAAGGAAGAAGTTTTGTTTGCAACTGAGATAAGTGGTGAGATAGGAACTGCAAAGGCTCCTACACTTATTTTTTATAGAGCATACCACATACTTGGGCATATGTACGCTCCAGCTCCCACTCGGATCGTGCTGAGTATTGCATAATCTCACTAGTGGAATTTATAGAATTAACTGAATTGTTTTCAAAGGAAAAAAAAAACAAAGTTATTTTCCCTCTTCCACAGCCCAACTATAGATCTTTTGTCTCTTAAGTTATGTTAACTGTGGAATCCAGAACAGCCAAACAGTCTAGGACAAAGCTGTTTGGGAAAATGCTCTGGAGCAGAGCTTGCTAAAGCTTTAGAAGCAGAAAACCCCATGTTACTTGGTGCTGAACAGTCTTACGGGTCACCTTCTACCTACTCCTTTCTGCCTGTACTTCAAAGAATCTACTGTTAACTTCTCAGAACTCAAGAATAAATAATTCTATGTAATTTTTTGTCTTGCATGGAAAATAAGCTATGAAAGATTGAGAAATTAAATCCCAATATTCTCACTGGTTTCCCCAGGGTCTCACCTCGGTAGGGTCTCACCCCAAACAGGATTTACATCGGATCTCGCCCCAGAAGAGCTGTGCCACAGCACGCTCCTTGCCATCAACAACAGAAAACAGCAATAACAACTCTATAGGTGTTTCTGCTCCCGACTCAAGTGTGGGGACGGCATTTAAGCAGTAAATAAAATCATTTCAGTAAGCGATGACCAACTTAATAATCTCATTTTCCTTTAAGTGAGAACTAGATTTTGATTTTAACAGCAGTTTTACTGGCACTTCCCCCCCCCAGCCCTTCTGGTGTCTGTTGTGGGTTTGGTTTTTTTTTTTTTTCATTAAACATGACAAACTTCTGCAGACTCAAAAGCTTTTGACCTTGGTTTTGAAGCTTTATGTTCTTAGATTTGCCCTGGAATTGGCTTAGTCTAATCACATTAGGCTCTGGTCTTGCCTAAATTTGCATATATGCTGAACGTCGAGCGTGTGAACAGCCCTGTTTGGTTCAGTAGATTACTTGTGTGCAAAGCCGAGTGTGTGTCACCCCATCAAAACAAGTTTTCCTTCCATTTAGCTTTATAGCAGAACTGTAAAACTAATGTGTTATTTGAAAAAAAAAAAAAAACCAAAAAAAACCCCCATCCTGAACTTATCTCAATTCCCAGAGGTGCAACTTAATTCAATTTCTTCACTCCCCCACTTCTGAAAAGGTGCAACTTCAAAACCAGCTTCAGATGAAAGCATCAGCCACCACAGCTCCAGCAGAGCCAGGCACCTTCAATTCAATTATAATCCCCTTCATCTTTATTCAAGTCTATAAAACACACTTAAAAAGGGGGAGAAAATGACCATTTGGAACTGAGAACTGCCCTTTTTTCTTTGTTGATTCATTGAGTAATGTTTGTATCTCTGCTTCAGCTGTTTGTATCGTGGCTGTTTTCTTCTGAATTGTTGAAATTCTTGTAACTGCTAAAAAAGACCCAAGTGCATTAATGGTTAAAAACCTCACACCTCAAAGGGACGTCTTTTTCTTTCTTTTAATCTTAATGTGCCACTCATTTTAAAATAATCTCAGGTGAACGGTGCTGAAGACAGATCTAAAATGATTGGAAGAATTTTCATTTTTCCAACCAAACTTGGCTAAAAGGAGTTAACTCCCTTCCATTTAGCAAAAAATCAATGAGGGTTGAAGATCTATTGAAACCTTTCCATATTATTTCACAGGACACAATCCAATAAACGGGGAGTTAGCGCTCAGCCTGACTGAACGGGGCGTGAGCCGGCGCTGGCTGAACACGTTAAATGCTGTATGTGCTCAGAAAATGGCCTTGTAAAGAGAAATTGGGCAAAACAGCCCATAAAACACCTTCACCTGGAAGGTCCTGACATTCTCACTGCATGGTAATGCTGACGGCCTCCAACAGAACTGCTGTTAGCTGTTGATCCGTTTGGGGGAGGAGTGACTCAGTAGTGGCTAGTTTGGTCTTCATCCAATCTTCCTTTTTTAGGTCAGGTCCAAAGAATGGTGGCAAATGGAGTTAAATCCAGTTGGTGACTGGTCACAAGTGGTGGCCCCAGGGCTTGGTACTGGGACCTGTTCTCTTTAATGTCTTTATCAGTGATCTGGATGAGGGGATTGAGGCACCCTCAGTCACATTGCAGATGACACCAAGCTAGGTGGTTCTGTTCATCTGCTGGAGGGTGGGAGGCTCTACTGAGGGATCTGGCCAACAACTCCCTGACAGGAGGGTGGAGCTGGGGGGGGGAATCTGGGCTCTGCTCCCAAGGGACAAGGGACAGGACAAGAGGAAATGGCCTCGAGTTGCCCCAGGGGAGATTTAGGTTGGAGCTAAGGAACAATTTCTTCAACTCCTGTCAGGGTTGTCCAGGGCTGTGCCAGACTGCCCAGGGCAGGGGTGGAGTCCCCGTGATCCCTGGAGGGGTTTCCAAGCCCCCCGTGGAGCTGTGGTGCTGAGGGCCAGGGGGCAGTGGTGCCCTGGCAGTGCTGGGGGAACAGTTGCACTCAATGAGCTTAAAGCTCTTTTCCAACTTAAACCACTCTATGACTCTACATCTTGTTTCTTTTTCCTTGGAAAAGAAAAAGATCCATAACAATGTTACCAGCCCACACTGCACTGACCCCTGGCACAGGGCACTGTGGAGGACTGGAAACACTTTCCCTGGTCCCTCACATGACAAAGTGTCACCATCTTGGGTACAGGACCTCACGAGAGTTCTCACATGTGCTTACAATTCTCTACGTTATTCTTCTTTCCCATTATCACATATTGAAAAGCTGAAAATTGTTTACTCTGCTACCTAGAATGTGAAAAGGTTAAATATGAAAACAGGATCTCTTTCTTTTTCCTGTAGGATGAAATCAGCATTTTCTAAGAGGCTGTTAACAGTTTCAAGGCTCTGCACTGAAAGGTTTCAAGGTGGTGTCCATGACATGGTAAGTATCGTGTCTCTCCAAAACCCCTGATAATTTTGTGGTGTCTTTTAAGACCAAAAAAAATAATCATTGCTTCATCTGATTTTTCTTTTCCACTTACATCTGGAAGTACCTAGTAAATATGTCCCATAAAGTTGCAACTTCACAGACCTAATTAGCTGTCAAAGAAAACCTTCCACAGAAAGATTATGATGAAAGCTTTGCTTTCCAAATAAAAACCCAAGATGCTTAGATAATAAACTCAGAAATAAATGGAGGAATAACAAGTAAGTAGAGTTTCAAGTTAAACACCTGTGTGTGAGGTGAGGCAGGCAATGAAAATTCTATCCATATAAATTTTTATCACGCATCTGCAATATGAACAGCAAATATTGCTGGCCTAAATTATGGAATTATGGATGTTTGCTTAATGGCTGAGTGATTTTTTATCACTCAATTTTGTATTTTTTAAGTATGTAAACTACACAGGTAGTCCTGAGACACCTCCCTGTGCGGTCGCACACACTCACCCAGACGATGACCCTCTGCTGCTAACCTCCAAACCTCATTTCACCAGGGCATGGGCAGCTCTCAACATCTGCAGCTCTCCAAGAGGTTTGCAGCAGCTGTAGCGAGCTCCTGTCTGACCTCTGTTGAAGATTGTGCAGAGGATGTGGCAGCCAAGTCAGATGCCAGGTTCAAAAGGACAATATTTCAACTGCTGTTGGACTGAAGCACCTGGAACGTCTCCCTTCCTCCAGAAAATGCAGTTGTCTCACACTTAGGAGGGCAAAGGATGGTCCCTCACTCTCATCAAGCTGGGATTCTTCAAGACACAGTCAGCAGGACACCACTACATGTCCTCCAGCCCAGCATTTTGGAGCGTAACAAAACCACTGGATTTCAAGGGAATTGAGGGTACATCACCACAGTTCTGTGCTCACTGTCCCTATGAGCAGAGTGAGGCAAAGGGCTCGTACATGGCCCAGAGAGATATGAGCACCAAGAGAAACCGCACTTCATCAGCACGGAGCATCTGTGTGGCTACAGCAGGATAACATCAACACTGTCATATCAACAAGCTACAGTCGCCGGAGGGTTATCCCGAGCACTACACAGCACGAGCTGCAGCAGAGAGGCAGCAAGAAACACGACAACACTTTGTCCCAGTGGAAAAGAGAGCTCAGAAAATTCTGGTACTGCTGCAGTTGTCCCTTATTTGAGGTCTGTGCAGCAAACCCAGATGTCACTTCGGGCAAAGGAGAAAATGAGGAAGTGCTGAAAGTGTTTGTCCTGGCTGAACCAAACCCAAATGACTCAGCAGCTACAGAAAGGGTGGAGAGTTGAGAAACCCTGCCCCTGTTTCTGAGATCATACCTTCTCCACAAAGACCTTTCCACAGCCACGGGGACTCCATGCTCTGAGTTCCTGCACTGAGAAGACACCTGTCTCTTAGCAGGTGTCCCTCGCGATGGACTTTGGTCTGACTGGCTGAACCTGACTGTCCATAAAATAGGGAAGAAGATGTCAACTACAAAGATGTCAACCACATCTGCTGCAGACCAAAGGTGTTCTCACAACAGTCATATCTGCACAGCACTGAACTATCAACAAGCCATCAATCTGTAGACACAACCAGCTTCAGCACAGGCTGACAAACTTTCTGAAGATCCTGAGTAAATGTTCAGGCTGACTTGTGATGGGCCTGAGAGACTTAAAGCCAGGTCAGATACACTTGCATGAGCAGTGGCCACACCTCTGGACTGCAGGGTGGGTCTGTGCATTGCCACCAGCGTACAGGAAAGGATTTGATGTGCCTGCAGTAATTTGGTGATATCTGACCTGGACAAGCTGGAGAGTTGGGTGGAGAGGAATCTAATGAAGTTCAACAGTGGCAAGTGTAGGGTCCTGCACCTGGGGAAGAATAACCCCCTGCACCAGTACAGGGGAGGGGTGACCTGCTGGAAAGCAGCTCTGCAGAGAAGGACCTGGGAGTGCTGGGGAAGAACAGGTTAATCATGAGCCAGCAATGTGCCCTTGTGGCAGGAAGGCCAATGGTCTCCCGGGGTGCGTGAAGAAGTGTGGCCAGTAGGTAGAGGGAGGTTCTCCTCTAGCCACAAAAAAAAAGAGGCAGCAGCAGCTGCCTGGAGGGGAAAGAACCCCACAGGGAGTTGGGTGTATAGCAAGAATTTGGAGCTGCTCTGAACACCAACTGATTCCATGATCACCTGGATTCCTCCACCATGCTGGAGCCACCGCCATCCAACCGGCCTCGCTGTGCTGGAGGCTGAGTGCTCAGGAAAAGGGGATGCACTCGGAGTTACATTGGATAAAGTCTTGTTATGCTGAATTTCACTATTTCTGGTCATTTTGCTTGGGATTCACTTCCCAGACAATTTTACCTTATCCATAATTAACACACTGAAACCCGTGCTTGGAAAGACTAAAGAGAAGAGAGCAATGAACACCCTGCTCTCTCAAGTGGATGAATATGAAGGGAAAAAAAAAAAAAAAAGTAACACCAGGTAAAATTCTTCCCCTTGAAGTTTCAATGAGAATATATTTATCTTTTGCATTGAAAAGTGTCAGGGGTGCTTCGCCCTTTAGCAGAATAAAGTCCAATACCCGCAGCACGGCATCATCCTGCTTCTGGCCCACAGAGAAGTCCCAGAGGCCAAATGATGGCCACCAGTGAGGCAGGGTGGAGTAAATCCAATCAGTCGCCCAGGAGAAGGGAATCCCAGCCGCAGCTGCACCGGTTGCTACAACGACATCCCGCTTCGCTTCTTGGAGTCCTTCCGTGCAATGGGACTGAAGGACAAGATCTCCTTGTAAATGTGCTCTTGAAAAAACCGAACAAAAGAAGCCATGAAATGTGTGATTTTAGAGGAGACAAAGGAAAGTTTGAATGTTATAAGCTCAGAGAGGAGGTGTTCAGTGGAGAGCATGTGGCAGGTACAAGCTGGAAGAGAAAGACAAAGCAAAGAGGCAAAAAAAAGGCTGCCTGAAGAGCTGGAGGGGGCTTTGCTGGACACATAAAGGCAGGGGAGATGTGCACGATCATCGGGGCACCAGCAGGTGATTGTGGCCTTACTCAGCACGTGAACAGGAAAGAGTTAGAAAAGTCCCTGAGAACTTCAAAGAAGATAAACTTCTTACTTCTCCACTCATCTATCGAAAGCTTTTCGTGTTCCAGAGAATCATCATAGGACTGTTGTGCTTCTGTCTCCTCCTCAATGTCTCGGAACTGGTCGAAATAGGGGTGAGCCAATGCCTCCGTCGCTGTAAGGCGCTTCTCCACATCGAGCTGCAACATCTTGTCAAGCAGGTCCACCGCTGTAGGAAAAGACAGGAGCAGGGCTTAGCAAGGTGCTGTGGAGAAGAGTCATGAACCCTGCAAGTGACAGAGCTAGTGCTTCCATTACTACATCTCCAGACCTAAAAATGAAAGAGATTCCTCAACCTGGCCAAGGCAGCGTAGAGCTCCCATCAGAGGGGATGCAAAGTGCCCCAGGGAGCATCTACTGACAGGACTTGAGGTGTAAATCGTGCAGAAAGAACAAATGACTCTGGAACGAGCCTTGCTGCACAGATGGGGCTGCAAGAACAGGAAGAGCAAGCCAGGAGCTTCAAGATATTTTTCAGTTTTAATAATTTGCTTTCACTCTGACCCCACAACTCAAAGCAGTTGAGTAATCTATATAGAAATCTATACATCCCTGGTAAACAGGAAGGCAGGAAACTCAGCTACCAACTAGTCCACTGGCCCCATTCCCCCTCAGTTTTAACATCTTAATGTTTCTTCCCTTCAGTGTTTAGAAGAGTTTTGAACAAAGAAGAGCTGGTTTCTTCAACTTAATACAACTGGATCATAGTATCACCTGCTTGGCTACAAGCAACAGCTCCTGGAAGCTGGTATCAGCTAAAATGATCTCAAATCTCATCCCAAGTGGACCTGATATGAGCAACTGTCCCAAACCTATCATTTACATCCCACAACCTCGACATCCTGTTATATCCAGCACCTTCTCTCTTCATCTGGTAACAAGAGCCAGAAGTTTGTCCTTTCCTTAACTATTGTACGTTACAGGCTGTGTCATTTGAAAGTATAAATAAATAAATAAATAGTTAGTAGTAAATGGCCAAGAACAGCAGAACATCCAGAACATCGCCACTGTAATGCTGATAAAGAATCACTTTGCTTTTTAACAACCTGCACAGGAGAAAGTAGCAAGAAATAATGAGAAAAGGAGAAATAAGATTGGAGCATTGGGCTTCAGGCTGCCTCCTTTCCAGCTGCGACAACTCAGGAGAAACGCCGGATGACTTACCCTGAGGATTGGCTTTGGGGAAAAGCACAGACAAATCCTTCTTGGGCATTTTAGGAAGGGACTTGATGTAACTCTTGGCCTGCAAGAGAAAGGGAAGCAGGTTTACTGTGCGCAGATAAGTGTGAGGGGATGTGAAGTGCAGCTCTGGGGTCTCACGGCTCAGATGAGCAGAGGCAAATGAAGGGAAGAGCAAATCAACCCAGATGTTACCCTTCAGTGACCGGTTTGCAAGGAACTGTTTTTATCAACTGAGATAGAGAACTAGTCCTGCTTTAAGGGCCAAGCTGGTGAGCAGAGGAGGTTGGTGGTTTGCTGGGGTGTCAGGCACCTCACCTGGGAGACTCTGCCACCCACACCAGTTCCCAACGCAACACCAAGTCCATCAGATGGGTCACTAGCAACGAAAAACATCTTCCTTGCCAAGAGGGAAGGTGCCAAGCAGCACCACTCCCATCTCAAAGACTCCCCCCCTGTACACACCTCCCTCCGCCAGCAAGACCCGAATCCACAGTGGGCTTTCTTACCGCTTTGTCCTCCAGCTTCTCCACAAAGTCTTCTCCTGGATGCCCCGTTACTTTCAGGATCTGAGTCAGTTGGTCGAGGTCTGTCAGGCTGTGTTAAAGATCACCCATCTAGGGGCGAGCCCTGGACACCCCCAACTGCTCAGCCTGCATGCTGGGAGCTGGAGAGACTGAGGCCCCATGGGAGCTATGAGCAGGTTACGATACAAACCCAACAGAGCAGCACGAGCAGAGACTCATTAGACTGGCAAGAAGAGCTCCGAGGCTTTTTTCCTGGGATGTACTTCCGTCAGCGGGTAGTTTTGCTGACGCAGCTCTGCCAGGGCACATGCCTGGGGGCTTGCGGGGTACACAGGGGTTTGGGATGGAGCTGTGGCCACGCAAGGTGGGACTCTTGATGTAGAGCACGTGTGGCCAGCACAGAGGTGTGGTTTTAAGGGTGGCTTGGCCTCCTCCTATCTTCTCTGCATTTTACTCACCAAAAAGAAAGGTCCCTGCAAATACCTCCTGGTAAACCAGACTGACACCTGATTTTCTCGGTAGCCTCCTTCATAAAAGCCCTTTCACACACACCCCAAGAACTATTACTCCCCCAGGGAAAAGGGTCAGCTCAAAAGGATACAGTCTTTTCCTTTAAACAGCGTTTTCCCAGTCAGCATTTCTGCCATGATACAGCCAATAGACCAGATATCCACTGTTGGGAGAGAAAAATAAGAAAAAAACAAAGAAAAAAAGGCCAGTAAAAAGGCAGCAATAGTTCCTTGGGCTGTCACTTGCTCTGTTGCTTGCAGCAGGCACCAATTTAAATTTCACTCCCCTTTTTCACCCTCCCCTGCTAAAAATCTCTGTTCCATCATTCCCCACAGGCACGAGCTCTGGGAGCTGTGCAACAGCTTTGGCACTCACTCCGCTCCGGGGGACACTGATGATAAAGCAGAAAAACCTCTGGAGGATTACGTCAGATCTGAGCCGGGCATGACAGCGGGATCCCCGGGCTCATCCCAGGACAGTCACCCCACCAACACCCGGCAGCTCACCAGTCTGGTTGTAGTGCATCCAGTTCAGAATGACTTCTGGGGCTCGGTACCAGCGTGTAACCACGTAGCCAGTCATTTCAGCATCAGTGTGTCTGGCCAACCCGAAATCCAAGATCTGCAGTTCACCAAAGGAGAAGGAAGAAGGAAGGGCAGGAAAGAAAAGAGAAATCCTACGGGCAAATAAGAATCTACTTCCCAGAGGAAACAAAGCTGATGTGAGTAGGTAACAACAAAGGTCCAACTACAGCACAGCTGCCCACGGGACATTTCAAAGAACCAATGGGTTTGTCTTAATTCCACAGTAAATGGCAAGCTGGCTGCAAAAACTATTGTTGTGTGAAGACCCTGCCAAAAGGATCGGTCTGTGCACTACCTGGAAAGACACTTCCTTTTTTGAAGCTTAAATTTAAGCCCTGGGAGCTTTATTTGATGGAGTTGTCCCATAACCCAGTGGTGAAGGCATGCTCCCAGCCCACCATGACTCACCCTTTCCTCTAAAAACACCCTGCAGCTGACAGGGGATGGCCTCTCCCTCAATACTGGGATGAAGATGACTTGACCCAGCCTTTATGGGCAGCGGAGCCATTCCCTGTAATATACCATAGAGAAACCACATGCTAGAGCCCCACACCAGCGAGCTGCAAGGAAACCCTCCAGAGCAGCACTGAAAATAGCTCTGTCTTGAATCATAGAACTGCTTTGGTTGGAAAAGACCTTTCAAATCATCAAGCCCAACCATTAATCTAACTCTACCAAGTCCACTGCTAAACCCTGTCCCTCAGCACCACATCTCCATGGCTTTGAAACCCCTCCAGGGATCATGGGGACTCCACCACTGCCCTGGGC
>JANHGN010006380.1:0-10818 GCA_024605025.1 Megaceryle maxima | reverse complement strand
AACCCGCCTGGACCCTGCGCTGCTGGGCCCCCTGCTCTGGGTGCCCCTGCTGGGTGGAGCAGGGGGGTGGCACCAGAACATCTCCAGAGGGCCCTGCCAGCCCCACCATGCTGGGATTTGAGGGTTCTGTGACTGCTTGAGTTGTCTTCTGTTCATAGAGTTTGGTGTCATCATTAAACTCAGCAGTTTCATTTTATTGACTGAGAAATCGTATTTTAGTGAATTTGGATATGTGTCAGGTTTCTGCTGAGTTTTAGCTCGATAGCTTTGCCTGGCCTACCAAATTTGACATTTATGGAAAGAAATATACTCTCCGGGGACATTCTCTTTGTGTCCACAGTTTCAGCTGTTGTCCAATTACCTAAGAAAGATTTTAATATTTTAGCTCTCAAATATTGGCCCGCAAAGCAAATCAAACTTAAATTTGCATAGTTCTGTGCTTGGTCTCAGCTAAGTGGGCTGGTCTGCAGCAAAAAAAATAATAAAAAATGTATATAGATCTTTCTCTATGCATATAAAATTGTAAATGTACATTCCTGTACTCATTAGGAGCCTATTCAGAGGCTGCCGCAGTCACTCGGAAGACATTTATTGATTTAATAAGGTTTGGATTGAGCCCGAAGTCTCCTGTGCAGAGAGCTGGTGCCATGGCCCTGGTTTTTCACTGGGGACATCCCTTCCAGTGCTGCCCCTGGGGCTGCAGCCATGGCCCTGATCTGCTCACCCAGATTCATGTCTGGAGGGGTGATGCACAAGGCACGGGTTTGAAATCCTCCCTGGGAACTTGCAGGTCATTTGTAGAGGGGCGGGCACACGTCTGAGCCATTGCGCTTTCTTACGGCTTCCGACTGGCTGTAAGGGACATCCGGGTTCGCACCTGGAGGGTTTCATGGCAGAGAAACCCTCTGTGAAGCCAAGGCAAATCTCTGCGTGATGCAGTGTCTCATCTGGAAGCTCATAAGGTCTGTGGTGCAGCTCCTGAGTTAGAGTCTGAAGGTGGTTTTGCTTTTTTTTTTCCCCCCCTCTGTGTGTGCTCTGTCTTCAGTGATGGGGATTCTGGTCTAAGTCCTTGGTTTTGTTTAGCATGTCCAAGTTGGCCTAGTAGGACCAGCTGCTACAAGGAGAGGCAATCCATCACGGAAGGGATCTGTCCTGGAGATGGAGATGGGACAGATACTCAGCTCCTGATCAGTGTGTTGGAATTCAGGGAATTAGAGAAGCAGGGTTATAAACCTGGGAGTCGGTTCCTCAGGGACCTTTCTCCGAGATCAAGGTGTATTCATCCAGGGCATTTTAACTTAGTGATCACGTTCCCCATGGAAGACAACTCGAAAACTTCCAACCACCCCCAGTGGGATTCATAGGCAAGGTAAAAACCTTTCTTCTCTCCCCATTCCTGCACAGGGTGAAATGCAGACGTATGATGCACAGAGAATTTTCTTCACATCACAAATACACCTGGGGGACTAATTTCATAAGACAGTGCTGAGACGAGGAGCCCAGCAGAGTTAAAAACCCAGCACCTTGAATTCATATATTCATACGGAATAAAATAAATGGCCAAATGCTCCATTTATGTAGGTCATACTAATTCTGTTAGATGGGGGGTTTGAGATCCTTCCGTATGGATGCCAACTGCTGCTCCAGGCAGCAATTACTGAGAGTTACAGAGAAATTTTCTCTAAATCTGTTTTCCAGCTTGAGCATTATTATGAATTATAGGACAATCAGTGACTGAGATGGGACAAGGTAGAAATAACCCATCTGAGCAAGGCCAGTAACGTGTTTCTCCTTGACATGTAGAAGAAACTGTAAAGGTCTGAGCACGTGTTTGGGGGTGAAACACCCGAAAGCCCCAAACCAAAATAAACAGCCTACCCCCATGATCTTTGCTATGGATCCTTACCAGAGATGTTCTGTTCTGTGACGTTTGTGTTTATATTCTCAAATTGTGCAATTATAACCATAGCTAACAGGGTTTAGACACATTCTTACGGAACTGGGTAAATCGGAGAGGTTGAAGCATGTCTGGAAGCATGTCCAAATGTTCATCTTGGGGATCGGTTAATTATGATGATTAAAACATCCAAGGTCATCTGTGGCACTTCCTTACAGCTGCTGAAGGCATCAGCTGCCCGTGCCCTGACCAGGGTGAGGAGCTCCTGTGGCCAGAGCCCTTCCTGAACTTGTGTTTCTTCTCAAGGGGTAGAAAACTTTGAAGTAAATTAACTTTTTAGAAGAACTGAAAATCCAAAGAATACCGTGTGGATCAAATGGGATGAAGATTAGAAGTGCTATCATGTACTGATATAAATACATTTTACAGCTCGATGGGGAACACAGACTTCAGCCTTGGCCTCAACAGTTTTGCAGAATGGAGGGGGAGGTTCATAAAGGGGTAATGGGAAAATAAATCCCAAATCGAGAGATTAGAGGTGATCACTGCCTGTCTTCTGAAGGAGAAGAGGCTTATTGAAATATTGACTAGTCTGGAGAAGGTGTATTAGGGAGTTGTCTCGTAAAACAAACCTAAGACAACTTTCACTTACGCTAAACAGTGGCAAATTTCAGACTTCATGCAAAGCACTTCTTCATTAAAATATTATTAAGTGTAGAACTTATTTTCATAACAAGTTCTTGAGACCAAAGCTCATGGGGCTTTAAAAAGGAATTAGCTATTGATCAAGGATAGCAAGAATTTTCATGAAGACCACAGAATAGATTTCAAACCAAATACCTTCAGTATTTAAGCAAATAATCCAACAGGTTGGAAAAATGCCATAACTGAGATAAATTACCAGAAAAGTTCTAGGTTATTTAACAAAAGCAGTTGCCTGAAACCAAGCAATGTTTAACTGAGAAGCGTGTGTGCTTCTGTCATGTCAAGTGTCCTCTAATTTAGAGATTACAAAAAGAAACTGAGATAGAGAAGGTCTCCACGGGTTCTGTTTACACTTGCCTGAGAGCTGCTACGTGTCCCTAACCATCTGAACACTTTGTGAACTGAAGAAAATTAGAAAGGAAAAAAAAAATTTCTTTTTTTGGCTGCAAGAAAGCTAAAAATAGATTCAGAGATTTTAAAAGGAGAGCTTTTTCAGTGAGCCCACACTATAAGCACTAATTACCCTCTGTACTGAGTAGCATAAGTAACAAAAATGCTGAGGTATTTCAAGAAGCATCTGAAACAGAAGTCAATTAAAGTTGCCTTTAATTCCACCCACAGGTTTATACGTTGAGATTTCGACTGGATTTTAAAAAATAAATTGAGTGTATAAAAGCTTACTCTTCTGAGGGCTTTTCCAAACCTCAGGCAAAAAACATTAGCATCAGATGCTTCGACGTTGCTGCAATCTTAGAAAGAGTGAAAAAGGCCGATGGTGAATTTGTCAGAAATGTCCTTTTTTTCCAAAGGTATTATCAGAAGTAACAAAGCTGATGGCTTGACTTTAAAAAGTGCTGCCACGAAGCATCTACAAGGGTAATCCGAATTGTACTGTGCAGAACGGTGCTGTTACCAGTACAGACCTTTTTATATAAATTAGCAACTGAAAAGAGACTCAGATTTTTCAGCAATATTCAGATTCACTGACTTTACTCAAAGATAAAACACAAGGCTGAGAACCGGACCGTTTAAATTCTATTCATTCACTCAGTTAAAATGCTCTTCCGAGAAACAAGAATAAAATGTTTAAATTACTGGGGGACGTGAGGAAGCAAGCAACAAATCTCATGACGTAACCCCACCGTCAGCTCAGCACAGCACGGCACGGCAGCGACCTACAGCTTTGATTTATTTAGCCAATAGAAGGCACATCTGGTACCGGCCCCTTTGCCGATGCTGTTGCTGAGCTTTCCAGAGTGCTGCAAGTACAGGAGAAAATGTCCATCAGAGTGGAGAAAGCACTTTGGAGTCAGGATCCAGCAATGTTTTATCTAAATCAGTGGAGATTTTAATGGTTTCCAAGCTGATTTTACAGCTGATGGATGTTGTGTGCATCTCGTCATCTTCTTCCACAAGGAACTTCACCTTTCTTCTTCAGCTAGAGTTGACTATAAGAAAAAAGAAAAAGAAAAAGAGATTCCTAGTGATACCAGAGCACTATGTTGTATAAAGTATGGCTGGTTTAAAATAGGACTTTCAGTTAACACCCAAGAGGTTGACATTCTGAAGCAAAATAGTGCTTTCTGCAAAACAACCAGATGCTTTCCCTGGGTGCAGATGTCTGGATTGGGACGGAATGTGACAAAAGGGCAAAAGTTTCTGCACTGCTTGTCCTGCTCCTGCTCCTGTCGAGTTTCAGTACCTCACCCAGCAGCCCCACTGTTCTCCTGCCTGAGGAATTTTGCAGCCCATCCAGTTTTGTTTGCAAAGGAAAAGCTGCTTCTTGACCTTTCAGCTCAAACCAGCAGCTTTTACCCTCAACCAGCAGCTGCTGAAACCGCTCCTGGGCTCTGTCAGTGTTGTTCCACAGTTGACTCCGTGCCCCGAGCAGATAGATCATCACATCCAGGACACACAAGTGTCAATGCAAGTGAGAAAGGTACTTTAGCTCTTCATGGCATTTGTTAACATCTCTTGTACAAAATACCCTACAAAATGTGTGTTACTTTAAATAAAGTTCCCAGGACAGGGACTGAAACCATCTCTGCCCACTTTGTATAGAATTTTAACTGGGGAAAAATTTCTTGGACATAGAAATTCTTTCTCTCTGCCCATCTGTGGTTCCTGACCCTGTAGTTTTGGTAGGAGGAGAGTGAGGAAGAATGTGCTGTGATTGACCTCAAGTCCTTGGTCTGAGCTGCAGCCGCTGTGGGGAAGAGCAGAGAAGGGGCTCTGGCTGGAGCTCGTTGCAGAGCTGCTGATGACTCTTCATTTTTGCCCAGTTTGTCAGAGCTTTGGATTTGGCACCCGACAGAGGGAAAGGAATAAAGGTCTGCACAAAAGCGGTGGCTGGGAAAGGGTGGCTTCAACACGTAAATCAACGCAGTAAAGCTCTGCTTGGGAAAATAACTGCTTAGGCTGAGGGATGAAGCTGGTCCAAAAATGAATGGGTATGAATCTGTCAGGCACGAATCCAGGCTGGGAGAGGAGAATTTCTGACCCTTAGAACTGGTTCTGCAGCTCTCTTCAGCAGAGAGCAATGGAGCTCCATACAGAAAAAAAAAAAAAAAAAGTCAAAAAAGAAGACACGGCTCTTGTGTAAAATTCCCTTCCCACTGTTCCAGTGACCACCTTACTGCAAAGCTAAAGAAACCCCAGTTCCTCCCAGGCACTTAGTGCTGGATGGATTATTTTCACCGTGTTCAGCAAGCGGGGTGTGTGGTTGGCATTCATGAAGACAGTTGGTCAGGTCTGACCCTCCCTGATATCCTCTTTCTGGCTGCTCACGCTTCTCACTTTCTTTAAGGTGTCTTTCTGTAGATGAAGATTTATTTCATTTCCTGTACATTAGAACTGGCCAGTTTGTTGTGCATGTTACTGAAGCAGTGAAAGGGTGATGTAGAGGGTCCCCTTCCAGTGTAGGTGTCCTGAGTGCTCCAAGAGGAGCCAGCTGGGGCCAGTCCAGGGTTACCTCAGCCAGGTTTAGGTGGATTGCGAGTCCAGAGAAGATATTTCTGTTTCTGGAAAGAATACATTCAGTACTTGCATGCTGATACTGGCTTTATAATACTCTACGAGTGGGTCACCTGTGCTCTAAGTTGTAGCATGGCACGAGTTGTGCTGCTTCATCACGAGCAGCAGCCAGGCCAGTCTGCCTCTGACCTCAGCAGGGAGCCTCAGGCACCCGCACAGGCAAAAAGTTTCTCCTCCTATTCAGATGGAACCTGCTGGCTTCCAGTTTGTGCCAGGGGGCTGGGTGTAATCTTCTGAGGTGGGACCCCCAGTACGTCAATAATGAGTCATCTAATACTTTGAATTTTACTGCCCTGACCAGGGAAAGTTTCCAGGCCTGACAACAGCTCTCACAGCCTGATGGATCTAAACCCTGGCGGGAGCTGAGAAACAAATCCCGTGAGAAGCTCGTTTGGTTGGTTATTTTCTAGCCCACCGATGTGCGTGCCCAGAGCCTCTGTTTTCTGGTAGCTGTTTGCAGCAGGCTGCTCTTCCCCAAGCTCAGCTTTTAATAGCTTCCTCCGGGTGTTTGCACGATGGCTTCTTCTCTGGTGAGCCAGGCACCATTCGTCTCCTGTTCTACCTGTTTTCCAACACGCATCTGTACCAAGTGAACACCAGTTGTACCCCTCTAAGACTCATTTGTAACTGCAATAATCCCCATGAAGCTCCACTGTTGTGTTCCCCTCTCTTTTCCTCTGACTTGCAGCATTACGTGGCTCGGTAGTTCTCTCAGAAAGTTTGAAGTCAAACCTTACAACGTGCTCCTTCTTAAACTCTGTGCAGCCATTACTCCAGCTTAATTAAGTCTTCTTTTACAGAAATTGTAGACTTTTTATGGATTTCATCATCACATTGGCACGTATCACCATGTAATTTATAGAGATTTGTAATGATTCATTTGATAGGCATTGTCTGTGGCGTTCAGTTCATCAGGGATCAGCAGAACTATAATTACGCGGTAATTATTAAATAACTTATCCACAAATTGCAGCACCAGTGAAAGCAAATAGCAGAGCAGTTGAACAGCATCTAGTTCTTCTAGGCACGTGTTACATACGTATGAGGATTGCAGAGATGGGGTCCTTGCTCTGAACACCGTAGCAATGAAGCAAAGAAGCTTCTCCTGCTCAGATGGAACCTCCTGGGCTCCAGTTGGTGCCTGCTGCCCCTTGTCCTATGTCTGGGCACCCCTGACCAGAGTCTGTCCCCATCCTCTTGCCCCCTAAAGGGCCCTTTAGCTCTTGCTCAGCATTGATAATATTTACACAGAAATCATGCTGTGCTCCGCTGAAATGAACTATTCATGTTACCCAAAGCACAAATTCATGTTGCAGTTTTAGTAGGCGTACAGCTGAGCGGTACCTCTGACCACACCACAATGGTTTAACCGGCCTTGCTACATGTCCAGGGCTTTATAAAAACCAAACCAAAACCAAAACAAAACAAATACACCAAAAAAACCCAACCAAACAAAAACCCAATCCAACAGACTTATCATCTAATTTAGTGTGGCAAGATATCCCACGGGAAAAACTGGGAAAAAAGTAGAGTGGCTGGTACTGGTTACAGAGCACAACATTCTATAGGCACTGTAACCCACAGCTCTTTCCTACAGCCTGGATCAAACGTGTGTGTCAGAGCAGGTGCTGCTGGGCACGCTGCTCAAAGGTCTCAAATAGCGAGGTCAGGTGTCTCTCCTATGGATTGCAAAAAGATCCCACTCCAGGATAGAAAAAAACCCCAAGCCCTCATCTTTCCACCATCCAGGTAGAGTGCAGTCCCCAGCAAGCAGAAGCATTTTTATGTCACTTGGTCCTTCCAAGAGAATCCGGAGCCAACAAACTCCAGCCTTGTGTGGGATGAAGGAAAAGACGCAGGCGCTGGCAGAGGGATTAACTGGGCTGCAGGGCTGGAAGGGAGGGAAGGCATCTCCTGGAAGATTCCCCAGCACCCAGGGTATTTTTACTGTAGTTGTGCATGTTCTGCAGTGGGAGAAAATTAAGAAACCTGCCTATTATCAAGAAGCTGGCAAAAGCCTTTGTTTAATGGCACGAGCAGTAGGATGCCCAGCGCTGAGCCCAGAGCAGGGAGGCAGTGCCGCGGTGTGTTGTGCTGCATCTCAAGTGTATATTTTGCCTTAGTTGCTTCCAGAAAAATGCAGCCACTCTTGTGCAGATTTAAACAATGACCTCTGAGAACAAGAATATAATTATTGGGAGTCAGAGCAATGCTAATCATATGTTTCTGAACAGCAGAACCGCTAACAGATTTCTTGAGCTACATTATTCATGAGCTTCCTGTTTACCCATATGAATGAGAGACCAAGCTGGAGGGATGCAGACAACTTTGTCACTTTTTCTCCATTTTGCTGTGGTCTCAACAGCTGTAGAAATCATGAAAGCTCCAGTTTTCTCTGGAAAAATCTGAATTGGGAAATAAGAACTAATGAGCACATATTGCTTATCCTCTATAATACTGTAACTTGAACAACTAAATGAAAACATTGTGCTTCGTGTAACTTTTGTGATGTAGACCTAACGAAAAAGTTGGTAGGATACAGAAATTCCACAGGTTTCTCTATTTGCTCCACCCTGGGTTTGTTGCCTAAGGCACAGGGGTGACATGACAGAAGGGAAGGGGCAGAAGCCTCATTACACCTTTGACATCAGCAGAAGGTCATACTCAGTGTAGCACCCTTGGCAACTGGATTGTCTGTCTGTTCTGTTTCTTTGTCTATGTTGCAGTTCAGTCATGCTCAGGTGGCCAAGAAGGCCACCAGCATCCTGGCTTGTTTCAGCACTGGTCAGCAGAACCAGGGCAGGGATTGTCCCCCTGGACTGGGCACAGGGAGACCTTCTGGCTCTTGACAGCTCCTGGCAGGAGGTTGGAGCCAGGGGGCGTTGGGCTCTGCTCCCAAGGAACAAGGGACAGCACAAGAGGAACCGGCCTCAAGCTGCCCCAGGGGAGGTTTCAACAAAGAGGTTTCCATTCCTACATCTTCTTTAAACATTGTGAGCAATTTTTGATTTATCAAATTTCTTTTTAGATAAAATTTATCTTAAACATGCAATGTGGGAAAACTCGCAGTATTTGCAAGTGCAGACTGAGATTTTGGTAGTTTTTCTTCTCTTCCTTCCTCAGCAGACGCCTCTGTACGAGACTGCAACCGTTAGTGACTGGAAGAGGCATCGTGCCCCAGTCTCTGACCTGTCACGTTTCTTCCCAAAGACTGCAGTTTGACACTGAAATTGTTCATCTTCCCGAAGCAGTAAATTCCACAGGATAAAATGTGTCCTGGGAAATGCTGATCACACCCTGCTTCGTGAGGCGCCGGAACAATTCTGTTCCCATAGCATCCCACCAAGCGGTGTGTGCGAGTCGCTCTCCTCCGTCCCCAACGGCTGCCGAGCCGCATGAGCAGGGGACAGGGAGATGCAGCTTCCTCAGCAGAGGAGGGTGAGGGGCTGCCAGGACGCGTGGGAGAGGCGGCTGTGGCTGAGGTGTGCCAGCACAAGCAGGAGCGACGCACCCCGCGCTGTAACGTCGGTGCCTTTTTAAATGGCACGGTAGGAAGCTTTGCTGGCACGGGGGTGATCCCCAGTCTGCTCTCGCTTGCTGGTGGGTTTAGGGGTGGGAAGAGGAGGTGAGATGCTTGCCTGGGGGTTGGTATGGATTTTGCCTGAGAGTTAGAGCCTCGTAAGCTGGCTTCCCGTGGGCAGCAGACTGGAACAGCATATTGTTTACTTCTGCTGAGCCTCACGTATTCTCTTGGAGAAAAAAAAGGTTGGTTTACGCTCCTAAGACACTGGCTCTGGGAGGACACGCAGGTCAGTGAGTCTAATCCCCTTAAGCCCTGGCTGCCCTGTCGTGTAATCCCTTCCAGAGTCTAATGGAGTCTCCTCCTTGGAGCAGCTGCCTTCCCTTCGCACGAGCTGCAGTGTGAGGACCGTGCGGCTGCGGTGGCTGCGGGTCCCCAAGGCCACCGCTCCCTGCTCGTACCCGTTTGTTCACACCAACAGGGCGGTGACTCGCTCTGCCCCTTAATCACAGGATGGGAAATTTTCTAGGCAAATAATTACAAGTAATTGGCCTCTAGTAAACGAATAGCCAGGTTTTGTTTACTTGCTTATTTTTACCTGCCTGTATCCTTTAATAGCTCCTTCCCCCTTGTATTCCTTTAAAGCCGTGAATGCCATGAGGCTGCAGTGGTGTGCTCAGCCTCCTGGACTGTTCCTCCAACCCTCAGTCCTGCAGCACCTGCTGTCCTCCCCTCCCCACACATTCCCTGGTGTTCCCACAATTCTGTGTGCAAATGTACTTAAATTCCCCTGGCCTGAGCATCCTGAGCTGATTGAATTTAACTCTGCGCTGGCGATTTCCATGTTGTTATTCAGAATGCCATCTTTTCAGTTCGTTCTAAAACTGATGGGGAAAAAAACATTTTTAGGGCCACGTTTAATTTCTGTGCCCTAGATTCGTCAACAGGGGTGCTCTGGTTTTTAGGGTATCTCTGGGGGTAAGGGGTGTTTCACACAGGTTTGCTTTCCAAGTTGCTGTTTGAGCAGGCTCCAGGTAACTCCCACCTCATCCCTGCCCAGCTGGGTTTCCCAGACTTTGCTTTCTATGACCAATTGTTTTTGTTCCTTGTAATTTTTCTCCTTGTGCTCTCGCCTTTCATGGGGTGGTTTCCCATTTTGAGAGGTTTTCTCTGCAAGCTTTTTTCTACCTGGCATCAGAAAGGAATTTCTAGATACTATCTCTTTCCTTTTGGTAAAAGGCGACGTTAAATGTCCTTGACATCAAACTGCCCCTCCTTGTCCCAGCTGTCTTTAGTAGCTTCTATTCTCCAAAGGTTTCTCTTTGAGGATTAGAGCTGTAGTGACGAGTCTGTGGGGTTTATTCTTCCACCTTACTAGAACTCACTCAACTGCTGATTCTCTAATGCCAGATAATTTCCAGCCTCTGGCTCCGGCATTCGCTCACCAAGACTGACTGTAAAAGAACATGTTTCATTTCTTCCCGTGACAGTGTGGTGGTGAAGACACCTGCACATCCTATCCCACACCTCCCCTTCCTTCACCACTGCCAAGTCAGGATGTTACACCAGGACATGCAGGTGAACTAGGCTTGTTCAGCCTGGAGAGAAGGAGGCTCAGGGGAGACCTTCTGGCTCTGACAGCTCCTGACAGGAGGCTGGAGCC
>JANHGN010006379.1:0-48916 GCA_024605025.1 Megaceryle maxima | reverse complement strand
TGTTTGTTGGGGCTACATGGGTGGGATGGATAGGAACGGAAGGCCGGGGGTGGGCAAGGGATCAGGGAACCCCGGCAGGGGTGGGGGAGAGGGGTTTGTGGGGGGGGGGGGGGGCAGGGAATAGAGAAGAAAAGCCCCATCCAGAGCATCCCCCAATTAGTGCTGCTGCAGGATGTTTGGTCAGGGTGTAAACCAGTGCAGCTGAATCATCTCCCATCTGGCACCTAATGATGAGGGGAGTGGGAAGACACTTTAAAAGCAACTTGCCACTCCTCTTCAAGCTGACTTTTCCTCCCATCAGCTGCAGCAGGACCTAAACTTGGTAAGGGGCTGAGCTTCTTATCCTTTCTAGCATTCCATTTATTTTTTTTTTTTTCCTGCAGGGAAGCAGCTGTAAAATCCAAAAATTGCCTGAACAAACCTGAATATTGCTTGTAAGGCTGAAGCAAGTGGGGATGGGATGTGGATTGCTGCTGGGCTGAGCCTCCTTGCTGCCCTCTGGACCATGGTGGGGGGGCAGGGTATTACGGCCCCCAGCTGCTGGGGAGCTGGAGGGGAGCAATGCCACTGCTCTGGTAGAAGTGACTTTGCTGGCAGGGCTGGAGCTGTGGTTGTGGTGAGTGTCTGGCAAGTGAGACAAGGTGATGCTGTTCAATGCCACAGACCCTGCCCAGTGCAGCAGCGGGTGCTTTCCAGTCTGGGTTGCTTTTCCCTTTCCAGTTGTGCCAGAATTTGCACAATCGCTGCCCCCATCGCTGCTCTGAAACTGCTTTTTCCTTCCCTCATCCCTTAAAGGCACCAAACAAGCAGTTTTCAGCCACAGCAAATATGAGCCTCTAATAACACCACAGGAATCTGCACCGATAACATCGTGATGCGTCCGACTGCCAACGTCCATCGGATGAAAAAACTCAATGGAGAATGACAGCAGTGAGGTGTGGCAAAAGCCAAACTCTCTGAAGCCCTTGAAATCACGCTCGTGTTCCCCCAGGGCCTCTGTCTTGTGTTAGATTGCAGTTGCTTAGGCTTAGTTTGCAGTTGTTTTACTCCATCAGAGAGCTCCTTTTGTGTTTTCCTTATGAGGAGGAAAAAAGAAAAGGACAAATATCATCTCTTGTTTCAATTCTACATTTCTTCCCATTTATGGAAAATTAATCTCCTAGGGTGATAATGGCAATTTCCTCTGGAAAAAAACATCAGCCTCAGGTGAGGTGGTGTCTGATGGTGGCTCCTGGTGCCACCATTTCTATGGTCCCGCAGAAATGGCATCTTTAGGTGTTCCTGGAAATTCACCGTGCCTGTATTACTGGATTTGCTTTATTATTTTAAATATATAGATATATATATATAAAAATTATCTGCTGTCACTTGGGCAAAGCAGAAAGTCAGCCGTACCCGCTGCCCTCCTCACCCTCCTCATTGCCAGCCCTCTCCACCTTCCCTCGTTCCCCCTTGGCAGCCAGCGCTGTTTATTCTGCCGCATGTGCTTCATATTTTTGCTTAATACTAATTCACATAAAATCCTTGTGAAGAAGAACCACCCATCTACACATATGGAAACAGTCTCAGCAGGCAGTCCCCATACCCGGCTGGGAGTCGGGAAGCCATGTACAGCTCAAAACTGGGATACAGACAAGTGGTGAATGTGGGAGAAAAGGCAGTTAAAAGGAGAAAACCACGGCATGTAAATGGGTTATTACTTCAATCACCCAATTAGGAATCTATGGGTTCTCTCTTCGTTTCTTCTAAGGCAACAATATAATTAATTAAAGAGAAATGTCTCCTCTGCTCCCGTCTGTCACTCAGCTGCGAGTCCGAGCAAGCCTCCCATGAACAACCAACAGCAAACCATAAAATTATTAGTTAAAAAAAAAAAAAGACAAGAAGATATCCAGAAAAAAAAAATGAAACCCCCAAGACCAGCACCCCGAAGCTGCAGCGATATCGCCAGCCTGTTGACGCCACGGATCAGGTGACACCGCTTTTCCCACCCAGCGGATGCCGAGCCGGCGGCTCTACTGTGCCGACCACAGAACCACCAGCCAGCCAGAGGCTACCTGCACTGCCAGCAGGGTTTTCCTCTTCCTCCTGCTCACTGCAGCCTCTCCCATCCCTCTTCTTCCTCCTCTTGCCAGCCGGTGGCTCCTCCAGGGGAGCCGGAATACGGGACAAGGGGGATGACATCCAACAGCATCTTCGACTCCTTCGCCACCTACTCCTCCGCTTTCCTGCGTGGTGAGTACAGCCTGGGCTCTTTCGTTCCTCGGTGGCAGGAAACGTTGTTGGGTTTTGTAGTTATTTTGCTTCCTTTGCAAAGGAGCAACCAGGCAGCGGGTTCTGATGTGGCTTTGCTGGCACCTCGCTCTTCGCCGCTGCCCGCCAGGGTTTTTTGCTGGCTCTGCCATGCTCGGGGCCAGCACCGTCTTTGCCCGGGGTTTGGTAGGTGGTTTGTTCCCATTTATTTTTTTCCCTTTTCCCACCTGGTTGCAGAACTGGGAAGGGTTGAGGCTGAGCAGCACTGGGATTGATCTGATGGGTTTGTTGGAGCTGTTAGTTGAGCACTGGCTGGGTGCAGCCTGAGGTGCCACGCAGAGGGAGAACAAATCTGCAGAAATGTAGATTGCTTCTAAAGAGAAATCAAATTGCAAGGGGAAAAGAACTGGAGGATGTCAGGGCTGCTTTCAAGCTTACAATTCAATGTTTACTTTATATAATACTCTATAAAACCACATATATATAGTGCTTTGCTAAATATATAACTCCAGTGGGCAATTAATTTGTTCAACCTGCTCTTCCCAGCCTCTCTGCACTCCCTGGGACATGCTGCTGTCATCCTTCCCAGCTGCCTCAGGATGGACAAACTGCCCATCAGAAGGGGTCGCTTCTCCCCAAATTTCTCCTCTGCTTGGTCCCAGCTCCCAGCAGAATCCCATGGCCCCAAAACTGAACCCGCCTTCATTTCCTAACTGCTATCCTCTTGTCGTAACTCCTCTGCAGCCAGGGTGAGCTGGGTGGGCTGATGTGGGCTTGGAGCTACTGGAACTGCAGCTCCCAGGTGTGTGCCGAGACCTTTTGGGAAGGAGCCGGACACTTTTTAAGGCGTCAGGCAGAGCTCTGCAAATTCCTGTCTTTTTCCTTCCTGGTGCGGTTCAGGAGCAAAAGTTTGAGCTGATCTTGGCCGTGAGGACCCAGGTCCTTAGTGATGGCTCAAAACATGATCACAAACCACTACTCAAAGAGCAAAATGCAGCAGGTCATGCAGAAACGTGTCAGTGGAGACCAAATCTTGGCCTGGGGTTGTGAACACAAAAGGTTACGTGTACTTTTGAGGCAGATCAGTGCTGTCAACCTGCATCACCACAACTCCTTGGCTTTGAGTCGTCTTCTGTGCAGAGGGTGTTGGAGAGGCAACAGAAAGAGCCAGGGACAGTACCAGGATATGGAGGGATAAATCTGGACTGGCTTCCCCAGCCCCATCACGGACACACCATAACAAAGAACAAGGCAATCAAGCAAAATAGCCACGTTCATCTTAATGCCCTCTGCTCAGAGATGGTGGCATTATAAATGTGTCCTTTGTACTCCGTGCAGCTAATTAAAGGCAGTCCCATGGCAAGGAAATAAGAGAAGTTTATAAAAAACATTTGCATGGCTCTTTTTAATCTATACTTCTCCCTCCACAAGCCAGATGAAGAAATGCCAGGGTTTAACTGGGCTTGCTCATTTAAAAATAAAAAGAGAGCAAGCAGCAGAAATATCACGTCTTGTATGCAATTTCCATACAAATAGGAACCCATAAAAGCAATAAACATCTTTGTTTCAGACCTAATTTTTTTATTAAATGGAGGAGAATTAAATGATTGCACCAAGGATGGAATATGGCCAAATGGTGAAACATTTGTTTAGTATTAGGACAAGAAATCCTTGTTTTCTTTAAGGAGCTCAGTGTGTCTTCTCCTGCCCGGCTAGATTTGGGTGAGTACTGCAAAACATCCACCAAGGTTCATTTAAATTCCTCATGGCTTTGGGGGATTCAACCGCATTCATAGTTTTTGTTTGCTTTTCTGGGCACATCCATGAAAATGGGTGTTTGTTTGCACAAATATTTAAGGAATGAAATGGAAAATCCCAAAGGTATTCACTAGTTAGTCTGGAAACGCTCGGGTTTTTTTATAGAAAAGGGATTTTTTTGGCTTTCCAATAGGGCGGGTGAAAGAGTGGCACCAATCCCGCCCTTGCACACGCCCCATTCGCAACTGAGTAAAATATCTGGTGGGAAGTGAAATAATTCTGCCTCCAGTTGAGGGTTTGGGGGCTATAAACCCTGGTTTTGGTGGCCAGCACCAGCTTGGCCTGGGGGTTGCCTTTGTGTCTCCTTGATTCTGGTTGGACAGCAGTCAGAATTCATAAGGGAAACTGGGCTGAGCTGGGGGAGACTCTCCCCTGACTTTCCCAAGAGCCAAACTTTGTGGTTGGTGCCAACCAGAGTTCCCAGCACAGCACATGGGACTGCACCAAACCATGGCCACAGAACTACCAAATACTTTCTATCTCTCTTTGCAAGTTAAAAACAACTGCATCTTTTTTCTTCTCCATCTGAGCTCCCCATGGCTCAGCTCCTGGGTCTGGCTGTGCCCTCTTGGGACCTCTGGAGCTGCTGTCCCAGCAGCAGCCGGATGCATCTAAGTCATCAAACCACAAATGTCACATCCGTGAGTCAGTTCTTCGTTACTGATGGCTATTGGGATGGAGAAACCTCAGTGACAGGGACTGGTTTCTCAACAGCCTCTGCTGTGACTTCAGTAGAAACCAGTAGGAGTGGCCATGGGGTGCAATGGTCCGTAGGGCCACCAAAGTTGGAGCGAGATTCCAGTGGCTCGGGTGCTTTCAGATCTTTCAGATGAGGGTTGGGAGTTATTCTGCATCAGGGTGAGCTCTGCAAAGGTTTTCTGGTGGTATGGGGTGTCCATGCTGGGCTTGTTCACCTCTTCCTAGTTCAGGTCAATGATGTTTGGCATTTTTTTCTTGGTTTTTGTAAAGCTAAAAGCATGCAGGAACAGCTTGTAAACTGTTACCGTCCATCCATGCTGCCCAGGGAAGGCAGCAGGGTCATGGCCCTGCACAGGGCAGCCTTGGTGGGGGCTCTGAAATCCCCAAGAATATTGTCCACCCCATGGGGAAAGAAATGAGCCATGATCCCATGGGAAAACCACCCCATCCCTGAAACATGGCAGCTTAGATGGACAAACTGACTTCTCCTGGCCCTGTACCAGCAGATGCTGGAGGAGTAGGAGAAAACCCTGCGGTGGCAAAGCCACGCGGTCACCTTTGACTTCTGAAAGTGCATGTTGCCAACTGCCCTGCTGTGGTGGGAACCCATCCTTTCTTCTCTGGAAGGTTGCTGTGTCTGTGCCTCTCCATCACTTACCACAAACACGGATTAGTCAGAGTTTCTCAATTGCTGTGCTGGGGACTGTGGTCTGAGGCTGCTGCATCCTGGGGCATGGGGCAGCCACCTCGGTGCTCCAGCTGTGCCCCAGTGCATCTTCTTGCTGCACCCCCAGGTCACCATCAACTTTCCTCTCCCTCCAGGGTGGAGGTGATGGTCCCGGCTTGCCCCAAGCAGAGGTTTCTTTTCCCACTCTTCCCGTAACTGGCCACCGCAGGATTCCCCCTTAGCAAACTTCTTTTTAATGGATTTCTCTGTCTTCCTAACCACAGGAAACTGTGACCTTGACAGTATTTCAAGGCATCTTTTTCCTCCTCCTGCCACACCATGCTCTGGGCAACGCCTCTGGTGGAGGCTGGATGAGCAGGCACCAGTTTACACGGCACATGTGTAATGGTGTCACGGAGCTTTACCATCGTGCTTCCTTAAAGGCGGGTGGTTGGTCTCATCCCCTACCACACAAGGTGATTCTTATTTTTTTGACATGTGGGTAACTAAGCTTCCCACCAGCACAACAACCGTGCATTGCACCAGGCTGTGGTGACAGGGCACTGGAATGGGAGACATGAACACGTGGACCATCCCAGAGCTGGATGCGTTGTATGGGTTGGCAGGTGGGAGAAGCAAGTTAGAGCCTGTGTGGGGGGAAGAGGAGGAACCCCTGGAGATGTCTGCATGCCCATGAACATTGCAACACCCACAGATGTCTCCATGCCTGTGAACACTGCAGTCCCCATGCACACCCAGCTCAGCCAGAGCCTGCTCTCACCCAGCACCCCAGGTCCTTGCACCCCCTGTGCAAACCCTCCCCTTGTCCCCTCAGCTCCCTGGGGGTGGAGGATGCGGGGAGCCCCACTGCCACCCCACGTACGGCACCATGTGGCCATGAAATCTAACTCACCTCCATTCATCCTCCCCTTCTGAGGAAGGTTTGCGTGCTCAGAGCTCACCAGCTCTGGACTGACTGTCAGTGGCTTTGCCTCCTCCAAGGGAACTCCGCTGACTGATGGCA
Organism: Megaceryle maxima; assembly: GCA_024605025.1. NCBI lineage: Eukaryota > Metazoa > Chordata > Aves > Coraciiformes > Cerylidae > Megaceryle > Megaceryle maxima. The sequence goes on along the minus strand of JANHGN010006379.1, from coordinate 42,455 downwards.
TGTCTCCCCCCCCCCCCCTTTCTTTTTTTGAATATATTTGTGTGTGTGGGAACAAGTATAAATCCATTGTCTCTCATCACCTTGTTATGATCTAATAGGAGTAGAGAGACAGTGGCGTTCCTCTTTGCTGAGCACTTTAATTCATGATGATTTCTTCAACTTGATCTCCTCTGATATGTCGTCAGTGTTTGCGGTCCACTGTTTTGGCCGCGTACGGTTTGGGAAACAAAGAATGAGCTGTATGTGTGCAGGCTCAGCTCCACACATGGTCGGCATTAGGAGCAAGAATGCGACTTCCCATCTGAAGTGACGAGCCCAAGCCACAGGCCACGCTGTAAATATTCCCTGAACAAGACTGAGCAGCGCAGGGGAGAACATTGGAAAACCTGCCAGGAGGTCTCTGGTGGCATTGGGGTGCTGGCAAGGAGGGGCTCCAGGCTCAGTTCATCCCCTCTCCCTCCTGCTGCAGGGTGCATTTTGCACCTGATTTTTCTTCTGGGTATGTCCAAGGTGGGAAGAAAATGTTGCTTTTGGAGTCACACCCATGAGCTGTACAAGTGATGCAGGATCCAGAGGGTTGAGCTCCCTCTGAGGGCTTCCCATCGCACTTTCCTTTTCCTTGGCTCCGGTGCTTCATCCCTGACATGCCAGGGATGGAGCAGGCACAAAGGCTGGGGCTGAATCCACGCTCACCCAGAGAAGCTGGTGGCCTTCAAGTTTCAATTCTTGTCCAAAAACCCATCAGCCTTACTCTGTGACTGGTATAACCAGTCACCTGTGGTGAGCAGCGGTGGGATCTCTGTGGACCCTGTGGTGAGCATGGGTGAGGTGAGACCCTGCACCACTGGCCAGCTTCTTCTGACACTGCTCCAAAGCAAAGGCTGAGCATCTTTCTAAACAGGGATTCATGATGCACGGCTGGTGGGAGTGGGGAGGTGAAGGAAGAGCTGCTTCTCAGGGTAGGGATATGCCTTGTGTTGTAGGAGGGGAGACATTGGGGTGCACCAGGCTGGGAGGTACTGACAGCAGCACCCTGAGGTGCTGGCACAGGTGGTGGAAGGGGAAATGAGTGATGACCTGCTGCAAATCTGGTACAGTCCCAGACGCGGGCTACCGCCAAGTGCTGCAGCCTGTGGAAGCATCCCCAGTATCAGTGCCGGCTGAAACCACGGAGGTTTCAGCTTTTTTGGTTGTAAACACAAATCTTCCTCCACTGTCCGGACCTGCTGCTCTGTGCCTTGTCTGGAAAAACTTCTCTTCATTTCCACCAGTTTCTGCCACTTCCCTTTGCTACCTCGACCTTGCAGGGCAGCAGCTGCACCAGCAGCAAATGGGGTTTCCCAGCTGGTGGGGCCACTGAGGCCCTTTGGACAATCATCCTTGGGGGAGCAGCTCCCTCCTGGGGACACCCCCAGAAGAGGAGGGTGTGTGGGGAAGGGGGACAGAGAGCACCCACCTCCTGTGCAGGGCACCAGCATCCTGCTTCGGCCACGTCTGAGAGGGCAGGATGCGGTCCCCGTGCGCTGGGTGCTGTACGGAGCGTTGTGATGCGCTGACAGCCCAAAGCAACACCCAAACTGGCAGCGGTCTGCGGGGTGCCAGACACAGCCTTTGACTGCAGCATTATCCTCCTCCTCCTCCTCCTCAACTCTCATCTTCCTAAAAATGCTTTAATTTTCTTTTTTTTTTTTAATTTAATTTTTTTATTTCAAGAAAGCGGGACAGCCGACGCGTCTGCAATCTGGGGGGATTTTCCGTAACACAAACATATTAAAAAGAAAAAGAAAAGGGAAAATAAAAAGAAACAATGATTTTCCATTCCCACTGGAAGCGGCGAGCGCGTTTGGAACATGAGGAACGTATTACTCAAGCTATTGTAAAATAAAATATAAAAACAACCAAAATAGGAGGAGAAGGGAGAGGTTTAAAAAAAAAAAAAAAGCCTCAGCTGGGAAGGGAGACAGAAAAATGGGCTTTTTATCAACAATCTCTGTCATGCAGAAGGGCTCCGTAGAGACCTCACCTTTGCCTCTGGGATGGCTGGATTCTGGATGGAGGAGTAAGAGGTTCTTGCATTTGTATTTCCACCTGGGGGGATGGGAAGGGACCTCCTGCCATCACAGCTGGTCCGTTCACCCCAACCAGGAGCACCCCATGAGGGGTTTATGTCCCTGAGGTGCCACTAATTTTACAGCCACGATTCAGGGTGGTGGGTGCCGAGGGATGTGCTAGGGGTGCCCTGAACCCCCTCCCCCAGTGCTGGCCACATATCCCCCCAGCCTTCCCCGCTGGGGGCCAGGGCATCGGCCACCTGAGGTTTCACCAGCGTTGTTGACATCGTGGTGGGGTTTAACCTCGTAACCACGAGCTGTCGGCACAGGGAGCCTGGCCAGGAGGAGGCACCTTCCAAGGGTCTTTTCTCTTGGTAATGATGGGATTTAGGGCTCTGGGGCTGGGTTTTTTTCAGTTGCAGTGTGTGTGTTTATGGCAGCTATATCGGGATGTGATTTCACAAGGCAACATGGTTTTTGTTAAAATAGCTTCTAAAAAAATCAAAACAAAATGGTAGGAATGATGTTAGCGGCACAACCCCGGACCAAAGTCTGCCCTGGCTTCTTGCACCCTCTGTGCCTCCTGGGTCCCAGCCAGGACTCAGTCTGGCACAGGGACAGACAGACAGACAGACAAAGGGTGTCTCAAACTCTCCGCGTGCCGATGGAGAGCGTGCCAGTGCCCATGATTGCGGGATGGGGTGAGCCGGTCATTAAGAGATGCTCGTTGTGTTAACAGACCTCAGTCAGGGCTGTGCAAGAGGTTTCCCACGTGGCTCCGGATGCAGCACCAGCATCCCAGGATGGAGCCGACAGCTCCGCGTGTCCGTTAGCTGGGTGTTGGTTAAAGAGTGCTTCTCCTGCAGCTGGAGGAGAGTTTTCTTGGAGGAAAAGCTCAGCAAGTGACTGGGGCGGTTGCTTTCTGATCTCTGGAGTGAGCATGTGGATTATTCCCAAGAGCAGCACGTTTCCTACCCAGCAGCACAGCCCGTGCACGCCTCCCGTCCAGCCGCTGCCGCTAGCGGGGCTCTTACAGGAATATCCCCAGCTGCAGCTCCAGCTCTCTCCCAACCAGAAGCCAAAAAGCCCAGGAGGAAGCTACACTCCATTACAAATCCTAAAACCCTCCTGCTAAAATCGCCCATTTCCATTCCTGTTCGTATTGCTTACGTAACAGTTAAAGGAGTGTTGCTCCCTGCAGCCCGCGCTCAATGAGCAAGCAGCAAAGATGCTGGAGCCGGGAGCAGGGCTGCGCGTCAACGGGGTGCTCAGCAAAGCCAGGGAGGCTGTTTCCTCACAGCCTGGCAGACATTAAATGCCAGACACAGGCTGTGCCTTCTCTCTTTAAACTGGAAGCATATGCATGGAGATAATTTAAGGACAGAGCACGGTGCTGTGATTTCAGTGGCTTCATGTCAGGAATAAACTACTTAGTGGGGATTTGCAAAAGGCTGTGCTGTTTTTTCCTCATTAGGAGAGAGAAAGCACCGGACAGAGAACGTAAAGATTAAATCAGATGTGTTGGTCCAAAATTAAGCCCTTGTTCTGCAGCTCCTTTGCATTGCACTGCGTTTTACTGGCCACTTTTGTGCCCAATTACCTTGCACCCTGTAATTAAACACCTTTTTTTATTAGCCCTGGGTGGGTTTGGAAAAATCTTACCAAATAAGTGAGCCTACCATTTTTTTTTCTATAAAACTCAGCAAAAGGAGGAGCAACCCCAGCCCTGGCCCTTCAGCCCTGAGCAGGATGGTGGGACACCCACCACCACCTCATCCAGACACGGCTGAGGTTGCGTTTCACAGATACGATCCCCTCTCTCCCCACAGATCTGGCTGCTTGTGCGAGACTGAAAGCTGCTACCGTTTTGTCTGGGCAAGTTCTCCATTTCTCTCGTCTCCAGCCCCAACCTGCTGCTGAACCGCTCCAACTTCCCAGGCTGCTGTCTGGGCTGGGGTGAGGAGCCTGCTCGTGGTGTCAGCCGGCTGACCCAGGCAGACAGGCACCTCCTGCTTGCATATGAACTTTTATAAGAAACTTCTGCAAAAAAACCCAACCCATGAGCTCATGTTGATGAGCACAGGGCTGGGGGTTTGATGGAGGCGAGCAGGCACGGTTCCCTTTCCAAGCTGCTGGAGATGGATGAGGAGCAACTAGTGACTTAACAGCGGTCCCTAAATAACATTGCATTTGATTTGTCTCAGTTCATAGCCAGAAACCAGAAAAGTACCTTCTGTGAAGTTTTTAGCCTGTGACTAATTCCTCCAAGTCAGGGATTTGTTCTGTGCCTAAAGGGATGTGTAAATGCTGGGGGAATTTGCAAACCTCCTAGGGGTTTGTTTTCTGGAGCTACTCTACAATGACCAGATTTATTGGTGGGGGATGTTGGGCGAACTCACACGGATGAGAGTCTTTATGGAAAGGCTAATGTGAAAGCAAAGGTTTGCACAGGAAAAAATAATCCAAGGAAGGAGCAGAAACAACACAACCCGGAGCCCATCTAGTCAAAGAGGTCAGGCCACAGCCCTGCTGTGATACCTCATTGCCCAGAATTATCCACAGAAGTGAAAGTAGTGAATAACTGCAAAAAGCAAATGAACCTGGAAAAAATGGTGCTGGCCTGTGGGACAATTTGCAACTGGATCCAAAGGCTGGTTCTCTTAGAATTACTTTGCTGTAGGTGAGTCACTGATGACAGAGTTTGAGGCTGCTCTGCGTCACTCCTGGAGGATCTTTAGTTTCTCCTGTGGGTTGTCGCAAATTCTGGCAGAGATCGGGGATTGATCACACGGGGGTGACAAACACCTCACATGGGAAGAGCTGGTCCTTGCCCAGGGTCTTATTTTTGGTGGAAAAGGGTCAATGCATTGCACTGATAGAAGTGTTTGGGGTCTGATTCCTGTCCCTGACCTCTGCCTTTAAATATCATTTTGGGGGCTTTTCCAAATCATTCTCTTGCTGGAGAGCAACTGTCAGCTGCCCTGTGCTGGCACTGCTCTGCAAAGCTCCATCTGCCTGCAGACAGGTGGGGAAAACCCTCACGTGGATGAAAGCTGCTGGATTAGGCACATTTATAAACCACACATTTATAAAGCACCGCCTGTGATCTGCCTCCCTCCCAACCCGCCGGCTCTGCCTCCATCAGGTCTCAGCCCAGGCAAGAGAAATGGGGTAACCACATCGGAGGGAAGATGGGGAAAGCACTGGGGCTGAGGCGGGAGGGGAGGAGATGCCTATGCCAGTTGCTCTCCCTGTGAGGAGTTGCAGGCTGAGGGCAGGGGGTGAAACTCTCCACGTCCAGCAAGAGGATATTCCAGTAAGAGCTTTGGAAACTTAGCAAAGCTGCCACACGGGATCTCCACTGCTCTGTGGTCAGCAAGAGTGCGGTGGTACCACACTGTCATCCTTTTCAGGGCAAGGTGCAAATGATGCATGAGGCCACTGTGGAAAACACATCTGTAGGCTGCCTTGTTAAAGGGGTGTTCGGGGCTCTGAAATCAGCAGCGTGCCCTCAGGGTGACCGGGCTGGCTTCCTTTTGCGATGCTGATGTCCTGCAGGGAAGTTAAACGGATCTGGTGTGGTTGCACTTGCCTGTAAAGCTGCTTTTGCTGAGGTATGACCCTAAGATGCTCTACCAGACCTGAACCAAAAGGGAAATTGGAGTTCCCTGTCTGGCACCAGTGCCAGTCGCAGGCAGCTGGCAGCCCCCTCCTGTCCTCCTGGGGGGGATGAGCACCTATTTCTACCCCCACATCCAAGAGGTATTTGCAGATATTGCAGCCCTGAAGCAGCAAAACCTTTGGCTGCAGTCTTCTAAAGCCTGTGTGCTCTTCACAGGGAAACAGGCGAGTGTGCAGGAACATGTGTGGCTCCCAGGGTTCACTTTCTCTCTCTTCATGTTTGACTTCCCCAAAGGGATCACTCAGCAGCCAGAGCTCAGCTCAGCCTCGCTCAGGGTGATGTGGATGCTTCACCCTGCCAGGGCTCGAGCAAGTACCCCAGCTGCTGTTTAGGTGTGTGGCTGCAAGACCCTTCCCCCAGGGTTCCTGCCAGCTCCCTGCTGCCCTGCAAACCTCAGCAGAACACGGGAGCACTGAGAACCCATTCGATACCCAGCATCACTCCAAGATTTTGGGCCAGGCTGTAGTGAAAAATGCTCTTAGGGAAACCCCACTGCACATTCAGCCACTGCACGGGGACAGGGGGTTGGTTTTCCCACCCCTCTGGGGATGGTGACGAGCAATGGGGCAGTTTTGCCAATGCACAGCTATTTTCCAAGACAAGAAACCACTTTCTGCAGCCTTTTTGTGTTGCAAAAGTGCTTTGCTGGGCACGTGTAGGAGGATTTCCCTGTGCCCTGGCCCTCGGCACTCTGCCCGGGAGCCCTTTCGTGACAGGAACTCCTCTGACTGCCTCTCCTCGAAATTAGAAATCATATCGTGTTTTTCTGCATCCACCCTGTTGTACTTTTCTTGTCGTCATGTGCCTTTCGGTTCCTCTTTCTACCATCCAGACATTTCCCCTTTTTCTTTCCTTTGGAATTTTTTTTTATTTCTCCCCTTGTCGCGTTTTGGGTTTTGAAGGGCTCGGCATCACCCGGGGCTTCAGCAGAACGGCCGTGGGACGGTCACTGCCCAGGGCCCTGGTGCTCAGTCCCTTCCCTTGGCTGTGCCAGGCTCCGGGGAAGGTCTGTCCAGGGGTCAGAGGAGCCACATGAAATGCTCACCACAACTTCATCCTTCTGAATTCCAGTGTGGGGAATGACTGTGTTGGAGATGTGTCCATGCAAGAAGAGTCCTCATTCCCCATAGGGTCTGGCACAAGGCACCGCACTCCCCTAAAACTCCTCCGAAACCCCTGAAGAGAGAGAAACTCCCATGAACTTGAATAGCTCTGAACAAAGCCCAATGTTTCCAGTTGTGCTATCCACCTTTGAGCATTTTTGGAGGAGATGGGATGTCCTTAGGTGCTCCATAACCTTTGCATGAATAGCTCCTTTTCTCTGCATAAGCACATTCTTAAAGGAGCATTGGGCTTTCATTCTCCACTTACTCCAACCGTCGTACTCCTCTGTTCACTTGTTTAAATCAGGCATAAAGCTCTAACTGTTCTTTGAATATTTATGACTAGTTTTTATCTCATGCCATGCATACAAAACATACTTGATTTCTTTCCTAAAAGTTTTTTCAAGTGCAAAGTTTTAAAAACATGTGGCTTTTATTGCAGGCAGGAATGAATAACAGCATTCCACCAGTAACCACATTAAATGGAACAGTAATATTCATATGCGTAAGGGCAAAAGCTGCCTTGTTTCCTATTTGCAGTTGAACTCTGAAATTAATTAAGAACTAAAAGGATCTGACAGTCATTAGGATCTTTTAAAAAGGAGTGGAAGTGGCAGATGGGACCCACGCTCCAAAAGGCTCAGCCGTGCTATCAATAGCACAGAGGATGTGAGCCCCGAACACGCTCCTCATTGTCGAGCCGTTGAGAGGAGAGGAGAATCGCGGTCCCGAACAATGAAGAATGGCACTTTCGTGACTTCAGAACCGCAGGATTCACGTCAGTCGCACTCGTGCTCCTAAGTCCCTTCGCAGCTTTTGAAAACCCCGTCTCATCCCGTCAGCGCTGCACACGCTCGAGCATTTGTGCTACACCCGGAGCACAGGGCGCCTGCCAAAGGCTGGTGCTGGGGAAGTGGTGGGTCCTGGCTCCCCTCGTGCACTGTTTAGAGAGAAGATAAATCCCCCAATGGCAGCAGCATCGCTCCCGATTCACTACAGTGCGTGCACTTGGGGGTCACCACTCTGGTCCCCAAGTGGCCAAAGATGCGTGTGTGGGTGCACATGCACGTGGAGTGTCGCCCTGGGGATGCTGAATGCAGTGAGGATTGGTAATGAAATGCACTGGTATAAAATGGGGAGAACTGGGAGGACAGGCAAAACCCGAAGCTGTAAAGAAAGTCTTCTCTGGCCATGGCATCTTCTAGTCATTCAAATGATGGTGAACAAAACCTGGCCCCAGGCAACCAGGTGGGAATTGCAGATTGATTTTCCCCTGGTGACAACATTTCATACCACGATCTGAAACTCATGCTAGAACCTTGCTGCGCCTTCTTCTCCTTCTCTTGCTGCCCCAAGCAAAGATCCTGGATGCCAGGCACCAGGGTTGCATAAGCGGACAGCAAGGTGGAACTGGGCAGCCATGGTTCCCATGGGGTTAATGAATGTCCCAGCTCAGGATTTGATGTCAAGCTTCAGCCTTGGCCTTAGAAGTGGGTGCTGAGAAGGGTTTCCCCCACTGAGGGTATCGCCCAAGCCTGGGGCACAGCGGCCGCCGAGCAGAGCCCGGTGCAGCCCTGCTGGAGTCGTCAACAGGCTCTTGCAGCTGGTCCCTCGCCCAAGCACAGGCTTCCCCCTGATTTATGGCTGGGGCAGCCACTGCCTTTTCTCCCCCGGCCAGTTTCCCCTTATTCCTTCCCCTGAACCCCGCAGCTTCCTCCCGCAGGAACCTCTGCCTGCAGCCCCCGTAATTGCCCCATGGGAGCCCGTTTTAGCAGTGACACTCAGGGGTTAAAAATTGTCACCATCGTGCACCCCATTGGACCCAGCATCTGTTGTTTGATTTATGAATGAATAGCACGCTCCCTCCCTGCATGCTGCTCTCAGATCCCCTTCCCTTAGCTACAAAATAGATCCAGACACCCGCATGGCCCTACTGAGCGCCGGGCTCCTGAGAGCTCTGAGGCAGAGTTTGCGATGAATTTTTAATAGAAAGCTTCCTATAAGCCTCTGCGCTCGCTTGCTTGCCGTCGAAACGAGTGGCTCTGCTGCTAAATAGCAGCTCAAATGAATTAAAAACTACAGAGGAGCCTGTAAGGGAAGTAATCCCAGCAAGTAATGATTTAAAGAGCCGCTGACCTCCCTGTGATGTGAACAGTAGCTTTTAAGTATTTGAAAAGAGGCCCATGCAAATCCTGGGTCTTATACTCTTATTAACCTCCTCTGGAGTGCAGGGAGGGTGGCGGAGGAATAATCCCCATGTGTCGATGTCTTCTTGTTTGCAGAGGAGGAGAGCAGGGTGAGGTTTGCCCCATTTGAAACTCTGAATCCTGCTGTGCTGAAAACAATAATTCAAATGAAAGATAATTCCCGTGAGGGTGCAGTGCTGTTGGTCCCCATAGCTCTGGGATGGCTTTGCCCATTTGAACACCTCTTGGCAAAAAGAGCCGCTGGGTTGCTTTGCTGGGCTGTGCACCTCCAGGGGTCACTGGGGGTTTGGGGAGCCTGGCTGGCCTGGTTTGACCTTGTGTTTTGGGTTTCACTTTATACTGCTACAAGTCAGTGACTGATTTTGCATCTATGCAGCAGAGAAGTGCAGGGCCACGCAGTGGGTTATGGGGTGAGTCTGAATCCCATCACCCTGAAGTCGAGAACAAATCAAGGTGGGATGGCAAAGGGTGCCAAAGAGAGTGAGTTCTGGGGAGGGAGCAGGACATGGTACCCTATGCACCTGGAATACCCAGTCTTGGTGAGTGACTCACAATATTTCTGGGAAGTAGTTACCTTGAGGACACCGAGGTGATGCAATCAGGTGCCCTTTCCAACAGGTTGCTCCCTGTATAAAAAGTGCCGATGGCAGGGCTGTGAGCAGACAGAATGGATAGAGCAACCGGAGCAGGAAAACCAGGGACTATAAACCTGGAACAGAGCATCACACTGCAAGGCGGCAGCTCTGCTCTGCTGGGACCCAGCCCGAAATCACCTGGCAGGGCGTTGCAGGACAGGGTGGGCAGCCACAGCAGGGCTCGACCTGACCGTTCGGGGACACCCGCCCTGCACGGCTCCGGAGCTTCAGCTCCCGGGGTGGTGACGGTGGCGTGACCGGGCAGGGAGGCGGCTGGGGTGAAGAAGGGGTTGCCCCGTAGGGAGGTCTGTTTAGCAGCAAGGAGAGAAGCCTTGCAGAGAGCCGGACCAGGATTTGTGGGTGGGGGTCATCGGGCCGGGCCGGGCCGGGTCACCCCGTCGCGCCCGCCCCGTCGCGGAGCCGCCACGGCGGAGCTACGGCGCCAACTAGCGGCCGCTCCGCTGCGCTACAGGGACTGCGCATGCGCCCCCCCCGTTCTCCCTCCGTGCCCCCCCCCACCTCCCGAGAGAGGGGGTACGGGGGATAGAGTGGGGGGTGACTGGGATGGGGATGTGCCGACCCCCCGGCAAACCACAGCGTGGGGCCGCGACAGCTCAGCCCGGCAGGTCCTCCCAGCCCGCGGCTCCGGGTTTTGTGTGGGTCCCCCCCGCTGCTGAACGGGGCGCGAAAAATAGAACTAAACCCGTCGGCAGCTTTCACCTAAAAAGGGCAGGATTTCAGCGCCGGTAACTGCGGGAGACGGGTCGATACGCGGGGCTGGTGACCGCCCCCGCCCTCCGCGGCCTCACTGTCTCCCCGAGGCCGGTTGGGCTCGGAGCTGTCCCCGGCATTGGCTCGACGGTCCCGGCTCCCCGGGGTGCCCGCGCAGCCACCCGCGCTGCTCCAGTTGCTAACGGAGCGCTGCAGCTAGGGATACTGCGCTCCTTCTAGTAAAAAAGAAAAACATCTATTTTTTTTGTTTTTATTTTGCACAGACGCGGGGGTTTTCAGGCTCTTGCAAGCAGCGGGATGCGGAGCCCGGCCCGGGAGCTGTGGCTTGCGGAGGAAAATGTTTCATTAGTTTGTGGAGGGATTTCAGGAAAAGGAGAAATTGTGTATGTGTGTCTTGGGGTTTAATTTTGTTTATTTTAAAGAAAATTCCGTTTTACACGGGACAGCTGCGGCCGGGCCGGCTCCGCTCCGACGGGCCGCCCCGGTCCTTAACCACCATCGGCAGCGCTCGATGGAGCTCAGCCCCGTCGGGAAACCACCAGGCAAGGCGGGCAAAGAAACCTCCGCCTCGCCCCCGGTTCTACCCTCCGGTTCTCCCCCCGCCCTCCCCGCGGTTCGGCGTTTCCGCGGCCGGGGCTCCGCGGGCAGCCGCGGAGTGGAGAGAACCGCCGCCTTCGTTGTGTTCCCGCAGAACCGGTGATTTCGCCACGAATTTTCTCGCCAACGATTCCGGCCAGAGCCTCCGGCCCTGGCCGCAGCCGCAGACCCGGGGGAGCTAGAGGGGGCGCCGGGCGCTGCGGGAACTCCGGGACAGCTGGATATGGAGGCAGTTCTCTTTTTTTTTTTTTTTCTTTTGCGGGGGGAAGCAGATAGACAGGTTGGAGAGCAGCGGTTTCCAGCGAGCCACCCCCGCCGGGGACGCGTGTGCCGGTGGTCGCCAGCAGCTGCCCCGCGGCCGCTCTTGCCCCCGTCCCACCACGGCAGAGCCACCGCGGGGGCCGCGGGCGACGACAGCGGGAGCGCTTATCGGCCGGGAGGCGGCGGGGGACGTGCTGCATTCCCAGCCGCTCTTCACGGCACCAACTCCGGCCTCAAATCGGCTCCATCGCTCCCCAAAACCTCCGCCGCCCGCGGCAGCGAGAAGCCACTGGGGCCCCGACGTGCGCCCGCCCCGCCGGGCCAGCCCACCGGGGGCGTGGGTGCCACGACCACGCCCATTTACGCGGAGATCACGCCTCTTTCCAGCCGTGCCCACGCCCCTTCGTCATGTGGTCACGCCCCTTCGCCCCGCAGGAGCAGGGTGGTGGGCGGGCTTGAAGGAACCCCCGACGGCCCCCCCATTGGCGCGGCGCCCCGTCCGTCAGGGCGCGGCCCGCCCCCCCCAGGGCCGGCAGTAAATACGGTACCGGGCGGCGCGGCTGACACTTGGGAGCTGGTTTCGGGGCCGCCCGGAGGAGGGGACCCGCCTGCAGCCGAGGGCGCCCGGCCGCGACGTGGCTCTGCCGGGGCTCCGCGCCGCCTTTCCCCGGGCGGGGCGGACGGTACCGCAGCGAAACCACCGGGGACGAACCCCGGAACCGGGCGGGAGAGAACACCCCACACCGTTTTCCCCGCGCCGCCCCGCTTGAGGACGGCGTTCCGCCGGAACGGAGCGAGGCAGCGCGGGGCCCTGCCGCCGCTGCCCCCGCCGCGCCCCGCCGCCGAGCCCCGCCGGGTCCCTCCTCGTACCCCCGGGCCACGGCGGCTCCCTGACGCCCGCCGTTGTGATGCGTATTCCCGTAGACCCGAGCACCAGCAGGCGCTTCACACCCCCCTCCACGGCCTTCCCCTGCGGTAAGATGGGCGAGAACAGCGGGGCGCTGGGGGCCCCCGCACCGGGTGCCCGGGCTCGACCCGAGGTCCGCTCCGTCGTGGATGTACTGGCCGACCACGCCGGCGAACTGGTGCGAACCGACAGCCCCAACTTCTTGTGCTCGGTACTACCGTCCCACTGGAGGTGCAACAAGACTCTGCCCGTCGCCTTCAAGGTAAGCCCTGAGCTCCGGGGAGGGCTGCGGCCGGGCAGGTAGCCCCGGAGGCTCGAAGGGATCGGGATTGCCCCCGCCCCGACCCACTCGCCTCTTTCCCTCGGCTCCTTTCACTTTAACTCGCTCCTGACATCACCTTCAAGGGAGCCTGGTTTATTATTTTTAATCAAGTCTCCGCATTGCCCCGCGGTCACAGCATCTTAGATATTCCGTACAGTTAGGAGCTCTCAGGCAACTTTGAAGTTTAATGAGAGTGGAGGTTAATTACTTTTCTGGGAGAGAGAGAGAGCGAGAGAGGGGCAGGGAAGAGAGATTTAATCTGCAAAAAGAAAGCGAAGAGCTGAAGCACCGGCACCGGGCTGCGCTGCCCGGGCTCCCCGCGGCCGCCCGGCTCCGTTCCCGTGGGCCAGGGCGACCCGACGGGGCACCCCCGGGCCGGTCATCCCCGCTGCGGCCCCGGGGCTGGGGCTTGGGGCACCAGGTCTGAGGCGAGGAAAGCAAAAAAAACTAGAGGGGAAGCCGGGCGGGAAGGCAGCGGGGTCCCGGGTAGTGTGTGTGTGGGGGGGGGGAGGTTGTAAACGGGGTTACCCAGGGGAAGCACCGCCGGTAGCTCGGGGTGCTGCTCCACGGGCAGGGGCGTCCCTTTTCGGACAGCCGGGTGCAGGCTCCGGTCTCCCGTCCGCCGGCTCCCCGCGCTTTTCCCCGGGCCAGGCGCGGAGCTCCGGGGTCCCGGTCGCGGCTGCCCCGCGCTCGGCAGCGATTTTTATTGTTTTTTCTCCCCCGAATCAAATAAACTAAAAGCACAAATTTCCTTAGCGGGGCCGAAACCCTCTCTCTCCGCCTTGTGGAATCTTCTCGCTCCTTTTAAACCCTTTTTAAGCTTATTTTCGCCTGTACTCTCCGATTTTCCAGCCTTCCTCGGGGGCTCAGATTGCTTTTCGTTTTGCTTTGATTTCTTTTTTTGTTTTGCTTTCTTCTGGGGGGGGGGAGCGTGAAGCGTAAGGCAGGTTAACTGCGACCGCGGATAATTTTAGCCTAAAATCCTCTCGTCCTGTCCTAGGTTGTGGCCCTCGGAGATGTGCCCGATGGGACAGTGGTCACGGTGATGGCAGGGAACGACGAAAACTACTCGGCTGAGCTCCGCAACGCCTCCGCCGTGATGAAAAACCAAGTAGCGAGATTTAACGACCTCAGATTTGTTGGGAGAAGCGGCAGGGGTAGGTACCGGCCAGGAAATGGTTACCCTTTTTATGTGGCTTTTTAGAGAGAAAGAAGGGGAAAAGGTTTATTTTTAATTATATAATTTTATCAACTTTTAACGGTGTGTTTCTCGCTGGCCGATGGTTTTATTGTTGCGGGCTGGACTTGTCACGCAGGAAGGACCCAGCCCCAAAGCTGTTCCCAGGAGGGATGCGGGACAGCCTCAGCCTCCCCACACACACACCCCATCTCTGCTCAGCTCTTCCCTCTCAGTTTTTCCTAGGTTGGTTTCTTTTTTTTTTGTTTTTCTCTCTGCCAAGGTGGCGGGAAGGGATGGTGCAGGAAAAAACTCTCTCTCGTTGTAAACCTCCGCGGTGGGCTAAAAGCAGCGCCTCTCAGGTGCGTGGGCTGGCAGGCAGCCCAAATCCTCCGGAATTTATCCTAAATCCTTCCCGAATTTATAATCTCGGCGAGATAAGAGTGCGTGGTGGGTGAGCGGTGCGGCTTCTCCGCAGGTGAATGTGCTCAGGAGCCATAACCCACCTGGCAGCTCGTTTTGAAATGGTGAAAATTCAAGTGTTTAAAGTAAAATAATAATTCAGTGCTCGGCACGGAGGGACTGCAACGGGCAGACAAACTCAGATTAGGCTCAGGGCAGAGCTGGGGGTGCTTTTCTGGAGGGAAGGTTCGCTCCTTTTTTCCACGCTTGTTGCATGGAAAAGCGGGAGAGAAATTTCACTTTCTGGCCGTAGATGTTGGCTCCGTCATTTAGCCTTAAACGGATCACGCTGTTGGCTTTTTCAAAACAAATAGTGAAGGAAAAAAGAAAATCAGACTGTGACATCTGAGGAGAGGGAAATAAATCTCCCCAAAATATTGAACACCAGCGGGTGGCAGGGGCAAAGCCCTCCCCTCCTGCCTCATCCCTCGCAGCCGAATTATACCTGAGTTTCAAAGAGTATTAATAGAATTTTAGCAGATCAAAACACTTCATTGTGTATTTAAACAATCACAATACTACTATATTTGAATTGCCATATGGCAGCATTCTCTCAAAGGCTTCAGATGTATACACACCATGTCAGCTATATTTTGACTTCTCTGCATTAATTAAAAGCAGTGATGTTAGGAATTATTTGCATGTAATAACTGTTTACTTGTTCCTCTTTATGAAACTTGAATAGTTTACATTCTTTCATACATTTCCTTTTTCCTGTTGGCTCCTTCTCCATGTTGCAGTTTCTTTAAAACTCTCCACTTAACTGGTTGCAGGTTGATGGATGGAAAATGTTTTTCTTTTATGAATTAAGCTTTCATTTCTGTAATCAATTATTCTCTTAGGTTTGTTTCTTTCTGGGTTGATTTTTTTTGTGTGTGTACTTCTTTTTTTTTTCATCCTTCTTACACAAATTTCCCAACTGAATGCAACCCAATCTCAGCTTAACTCTTGAACTCATTATTAACGCTCTTCTTCTGCAGTCCCAAGCTCTGAATTAACTGTAGTTTACAGTCTCAGGAAGCACTTGGGGGAACAGTCTCCTTCCTTCGGCAGAGTCCTGGCAAACACTCATTACAGTAGTAAAAACACTTCCACTGCCTCTAACAGGCTTTGGAGCAAGGAAAAGAACTGAAGGTTGATTTTTTTTTTTAAATATATATAGTTGTGCGATGAGGCTTTGTAGTATTTGCAGAGAAATAACCCCACCGGGGCTCCCTGGGGCTGGTGTGAAGGCGGCACAGTGGGGATTTTTCACAGTGTGAAGCGTGTGTTTAGTTCCCCGTGTACGGCCGTGCTTTTCCGTCTTTTTCAGACCTATTTATTGTGAAAAATCGTTTCTACTGCATTTTTATTCCGGGTGTCACTTGCTTTCTTTTCTTTGACTGAATTTCTGAAAGCCCGGTGCGAGTTTCGTTTATTCTGGCAGAAATGTGGATTCGCTGCAAAATAGTTGGTTGGAGCTCTGTGTGTGCGTGTAAATGTTTGTGTCGCTCCGATGCGTGGATGTGTGTATCTGTAAACACGGACAGACAGCCCCCGTGAACAGCCGGAGCTGCAGGAGCCTTTCAAATCATCAGCAGCCAGGCTCTCGTTTTCAAAACATGAGCTGAAATGGGTTCAGAGTTCAGCATTTTTGCTATTAAAGTCTTTGGGATCATTCCCCGGCACTGTGAGCTGGGAAGAGCAGGTCCTTAACTCTCCCTCCGCTTTCTAAAATTACCATCCCAATGGGCGAGACAAAAGGAGGGGAGAAGGACCAGTTTCCTTCTACGTTTCGTTCTAAACCAAACCTCCCTAAAACCCCCTTTCTGCCCAGATTGCACTGTATATAATGAAAGCCCAGGCCAGCGGGCTACTGGTCTCTCAGCTGGAATATCCCCCGGGGAGCATCCCCGGGAGCCGTGAGTGCTCCCAAACCCACCCAGGAGCTGGGATCCAGCCCCACGGAGTCAGCGATGTGGGGCTGGGGCGCGGTGGGAGTGAGTAACCTCAGCTCGGCTTCCTGAGAAGGCGGGAAATGAGTAAAAATGATGCTGAGTAATAATTGTCATTTTCGATTCATGGGAGGATTTTTGAGAGCTGTTAAGAGACGCAAAAATGGCCTTGTCTGGCTCCACGCTGCAGCCGTCCTCCCTGGAGAGGTGTGTGCGTCTACAGAGAGGGGGAACTGAAACGTAGGGAGGTTATTTCACGTGGAGAATGCTAAAATAAAATAAAATACAATAATTTAAAAAATGAGATGCAGTAGGGGAGCCGGGCGCAGAGTTGCTGGGCTCAGCTCCTGGGCGTGCGGGAGGGTTGTGTGGTTCAGAAGCCGGACTTGCCTGCAGGCTGCCGGCTCCTTTCCTTTGCCTCTCATCCTGCAGAATTTCCGAAATAATCGCTCCTAATAATCCTCATCTCCGCGCTCTGGTTCTGCAACCGTTTCGCCAACGAGCACTCGGCGTTAGTTGGTTTTTACGTGGCCGTGCAGGCGCCCGGGAAGCTTCGTGCACCGCAGGCTGCAGTAGCTCAGCGCTTCCATGCAGGTTCTCAGCGGGACCGTTTCATTAGGGATTCAAATTGTATTTGAGAGGGTAAAACAAAACAAAACAAAAAAACCCCACCAAACCCCAAACAAACACCAACAACAAAACAAAATTCCTTTTTTTTTGTGCAGAAAATGAGCTGAAGGTTTGTGCAGCGTTTGGTCCTGAGGCAGGGCAGGGATTGATGCTTGCTCTTTACTTTAAAGACAGAATTTGCCCCCTCGATGCTGCAATAGAGACACTCTCATACCTGGGATAATTGCAGGATGTTTCCCGGAGGAGATAATTTAATTTTTCCTTTTATTATTTCTTTTTTTTTTTTTTTCCTAGCGGTATAAATATTGTTTTGTTTTGCTAGGGATATTCACAGGTCCAGCCCCGTAGAAAAATGATGGTCAGGATCTGAAAAAAAAAAAAAACCAAACCCAAAACAAACCAAACCCTGATCCCTTTAGGGGAAAAGGGAAAGGAGGTGGTTTCTTATTGTGTTTATTTTGTGAAATAAAGGCTGGAGGAGCTAAGGGCTATTGCACTGGCATTTCCAGCCTGAGGATTATACCTCTGGAATACTCAATACCTTTGAAATCCCATGGGAATTGCTCTTGGAGGGGTTGGTTAGAGCAGTTTGCTCCCTTACATGTGCAACCTCTCTCCTTTAACCAAGGCAATCCCAAATCCAGGGTGGTTGGACTTCAAGTGGGTGATGGCAGCTGAGATCGGGAGAGGAGAGGGCAGAGGGGCCGGGACGGGGATGCCAAGGCAGGCAGGAGGTGAATGGGGCTGGGATCAGGTGGGTTCTGGTAGGGGAGAACAGGGTGACATATGGGTGCAGGGGTGAAAACACCCTCCGTGATGTCAAAAGCATTTTTGGGATGCAGATGGAAACCTGTTCTGCTGGGGCAAAGATTGTGTTCGTACAAAATTGGGCTACTAATTTTTACTGCTTTACTGTTATTTAAAAAAAATTAAAAATAAAAATCCAAGCTTAGTGCTTCAAAAACATATCTGAAAACTCCTAAGATAGCATCTGAACTCTTTCCAGCAGTGGGTTCCTGCTCTTTCAAGGCTGGGAGAAGGGGACAGTCCCTCTCAGCTGGCTGTCTGGTGGCTGCTTCTGATGACCGGAGCTGGCTGGTTTCAGCTCACTTATTTTGGCCCTGGCCTCTATCTGTGGACTTCAGGTGCCTGTGTGGCCAAAACCCTGGCACAGATCCCCTCCAAACATCCCTGTGTGGGTGCATCCATGGGGCCAAAGCCACCAGGATTTCCCTGTAAACGCCAGCACCCATCACCTGGAGACTGATGCTATCTCACCAGCTTGCTCCTGCAGGAGCATCCCATGGGTGCCAGGACCCAGATCTGCCCCTCATGGGGGGGTGGGGTGGGGGGGGTCCTGCATCCAGCACTGCTTTTAAGGGCTGAATTCCCATGGGAAAAGGGGAAGCATCTGAGCAGGAAAGCACCGGGAAGCTGCTGTGGGTGGAAGGGTCGATATGGGGACAGGGCAGGGGAGGAAGGGGACAAGTGACTTTTAGATCCAGGAAGGTCCTGGCTCCCGCTCTGAACCAGGTCCAAGCCTCTCTCTGCTGCAGCCAGCTGAACCCCAGCGGGAGCCGGCCGAGCTTTGTGTCTCGGCAATAATGTCTCATAAAATTAAATGATGTGTGTGTTGGAGTTCGGTGGATGTGGATATTTGTGTCTGAGCTTGCTCCAGCAGGAGCCTTTTGCTCTGCAAGAGATGAACCCATATGAATATCCTCATTTCTAATTTTCTGTTGTTTTTTCCCCTCCACTCTTCTTAGGAAAAAGCTTTACCCTGACGATCACAGTGTTCACCAACCCCACCCAAGTCGCTACCTATCACCGAGCCATTAAAGTCACTGTAGATGGACCCCGGGAACCGCGAAGTAAGTGATGTGTTTTATTTGGCAGCCACAGAGATCTGTGCAGGGGCGGGGAGGGTGGGCGTGCAGGGGGTTGAGCTCTCTGTGGCCAAAGGATGCAGGATGTCCCCTGCAACCAGGCAAAGCCAGGCTGAGCATGCACCGTTTGCAGCACTAACGAGATGGAGTTGGCGAGGCCGAGCGAGCCCCGAGAGCGCGTGTTGTGCAGCCACAGCTTGGCTGCTTTAATTTTCTCCGCACGGTGCGCCGTGATGTGTGTCCTTGCCTGCTGCTGGCTCTTGCCACGCTCCATATCTCATCCTGGAGGGATGGTTTTATTGCTCTTGTCCTCGTGGTGGTTGGGACATGGAGAAAATGCTTTGGGCTTTGATAGTGAAAATACAAAGGGCTCAAACCTGGTGGTGCACAGGGGGGATACAAAGCCAGGGGTGCTGTGCCCAGCTTCAGAGGCTGACTCACTGATTATTAAACGAAGAGTGTTTACAGGTCTCCTCTGTGCCATGCTTGTGTTTGCCTGTCTGTCCGCACGGGCCCAAGAGAGCTCAGCAAGCACATTCCCCTTTTGGTTAGCGGTGGTTTCGCTTTCGGGTTGTCAAAGGCTCCGGCTGGCAGCGCTCATGGCCGGGGGCTGCATTGCTTGAGAAAACCAAAGAGATAATTCAACCTCAGAAACGTCTTTCTGATTTGATGGAGTAGGCTCCTGGGTGCAGGATGGTGCCTCTTGGGTGAGGGTGGCTTTTTGCCAAGGCATCTGCGAACGGCCCTCGCTGGGTTGGTCATTGGTGTTGGACTAGTCTGAGCTCACCTTGGCATCTCCTGCAATCCCAGGAGCACAGGGAATTGTTTCGGTGACATTGGCTTTGTGGGGGGGTGTTTCCTTTTGCCAGGAGTGCTATTTGTGCTGTGGGACCCCCTGTGCGGTGGGACCTTGTCCCTGGGGCCTCCATCTCTGGCTTCTTGCTCCAACTTCACCTTCCTGCTTGCTCAGCACCACCCCAGGGACTATAAAGCAGAGTTTGTTCCCCTTGCGTGTAAAGCTGTCAGTGCCCAAATTGAAGGGAAACGGTTTGATCCTTCTAAATATGCTTTAGAAAATATTTTCTGTTGATGCTGTCATTGGGCCATTGGTTCCCATTGATGTCAGGCCAGGTGGAGGCTGTTCCCTTGGAGAGGGGGTTTGATTTGCATCAGAGTTGTTTGGTGGGTTTTTTTCTTCCCCCCTTGGCTTTTATTTTGGAGCATGAGCTTTATGGGAGCCTGCTGAGCTGACGGGCTGGATTTGCAAAGCCAGCGTCCAGACGACGCAACGTTGTTGGTTTTTCTTTTAAGCCCAAAACACAAGGCAGGGCCCTGTTGTGGGGCTGTGGTGGCGAGTGAACGTGGGTCATGGTGGGTGCTGCAGCCACTGGGAAGGGGCTCAGCCTGGGGCTGGGAGGGGAAGCCAGGTAGGGCTTGGTCAGGGAATTTCACAACTCTTCCAGGTCAGGAATAGAAACCAGGTCTCCTGACTCCTGGCTCAGCCCTTTATCTGCTGCATCAGATCACCTTTCTAATAATAATAATAATAATCAGGAATACATAAATAATAATACGAGGCGAGATAGTTACTACTCTTAGCGTTTGGTTTGCTCTGACTCCACCGACAGCCAACGCTCGCTCGCCACCCCTCTGCTGAATCACACCCGCTCCTCCTGAATTTCAACATCTCGGCCAATTGCTCCTGATCTTTAATTTAAATTTTCTGATATGGTGGTGAAGGCTTCATAGCCAGGTGGGGAGCTGGGGAGGGGGGTGAGCCGTGGGCATGCTCACCCGGCGCTGTTTGGGTTGGGGATGTGCCTTTGTTTGGCATAATTAGGCAAAACTGGAGGATAGAGCGGCTCGCTCTGGCTTGGGGTGCCTGAGGAAAGTCCCTGGGATGCTGTCCTGGGCTGCAAGGTCAGCAGTTTTTCTGCCTTTTTTTTTTTTTCTTTGATTTGTGGACCTCAAAATGTGTTGTTCCTTAAGGACGTCTGCACGGAGTTTATTTGCTGTTTATGCCTCTGTCTTATGTGGACCCCAAAGGTTGATCTCTCCTCCACCCCCACACCTCCACAGCCCATAAATAGCTGACTGAAGATGATTAGACCAGAGTTGTGCTTTTGTGGAATTTTTTTCAGATGATCATAGATTTGTTGGTTTTAAAGGTTGTATTTTGATTCCAAGTTTGACCTTGGAGCTTAAATTAATAATTGATGAAAACCCAGCGCCTTGCACTAGAGGAAAAAAAAAAAACCCAACAACTTTAAAACTCTTTTTTTTTTTTTTTTGCCACACTTAAGTTTGCATTTTCAAAGGAATGGGAAATTAAAAAAACCCAAAAAGAATAAATAATGCCCTTTGTCCTTCCCTCCCTGCAAGTCTTCTGCAGAAACCCTCGCTGTGGAAATACCAGCTGCAAAATGATCCAGGCTGGCTGGTGGAAAACCAGTGTGGTTTTCCTGGTTAACCTGCCACTGGGTGGCTCTCCGGCATTGCACCCCTTGGTGCACCGGCACCCGCCGGGCTCGTTGGCCGGCAATCGGAGCCGGTAAAGCCCCGGTAATAGCTACCTTTGGCCAAACGCGATGGCTCGCACTGCCCTCCCCTGCTTGCCTTTGGGAAGTGAGAGCTGGCAGCAGGAATTGCAGTTTTGATGTGATTATACCTACTTTTAAACATATATATTTAAATAGATGTGTGTACACATGTACATATTTTTAAGCACACATATATATGGTTGGGGTTGGGTTTTTTCCCCTTCTTGGCTGTAGTGTTGCAAATAAGTGGGACACGGTGCGTGTTGGCTCCTGTTGTGCAGGATCTGTGCTGGCCAGGGCTGGAGGCTGGATGTGGGGCTGGTGTGAGCGGGCAGAAAAGCTCCCTTAACGTGGAAAGAATTGGCCATTTGTCTCGGTATCCTGGGAAAGCCCTGGGCATCGTCTTCTCAGATGCGGTGAAATCCCTCCAGCAAACGTTCTCGTGGGGTTTTTGGGTCAGAAACGCGGTTGGGCTCCACGCCCCGCCTCTGAGCATCCCATTCATCTTCCACCCCTGTCCCATCGCTGCGTCCCAGCCCTTGAGCAAGGCTTTTAACTAAAGCTATGCCCAGAAATACTTCTGAGGAGTTTGAAATCAAGTTGAGATGGGTGAGAAATCACAGGGAAGCTGTTGACAGCCAGAGCCCCTCATGGGGTCAGGGGATGCAGCCTGGAGGAGGGAGACCAGGAGAGCTGCACCATGCTGTTGAAGACACCCAAGTGTGTTCATTCGAGGGACCCAGAGCTAAGTGAGGAGCAGCACCGGGGGGAGTGTGGGGCTGATAACAGTGGTGGCTCTGGCTGAGCCTTGGCTGCTCTGCTGTGGTTACTGAGCATCCCCTGCAAGCCACCATGTAGGTGCCCTCTGAGTGCCCAGCTCACTCGGAGATAGGTTGGGTTGTTTGTTTTCTTCTGCTGAGGCTCCTTCTGGGTTAGATCTGGAGCAAAACAGGACTTTTTTTTTTTTTCAAATTGACACCTTAGCTCTAAACAAATGGCGCAGCGGGTGCCAAGTGTTGACATACTTTGTACAAACAGGAAGTAATAAAATATTTGAACTTCCTGTGGAATTTCCTTGTTTTTTCCCCCCCCCTTCTCTGCAGCTCTTTATTTAGCAAGAGCCTGACTTGGCCAAGCTGCAGACCTGGTGCAAAGCCCTCTCTCATCCACAGCTGCTTGCAAAATAATCCACAAGAGGCAAAACATGGAAAAATGAATAGCTGGAAGCAATACAGGGATGTTTAGTCTGTTCCTGGGTAAATGGGAGCATCTCCAGGGCCTCCCCCATCACACCCACCTGCTGGCTGCTTTCCCTTCCCACTGCTCTCACCTCCTCTCTGCTGTCACTTCTGCTCTCCTCCTCCGGGCTCCCCCTTGCAGCACCAGCCCCTTTTTGCTCGTCTCCTATGCAAAGCCTTTTCTTTTCCTTTAAATGCTTTTTCCCCCACTCTGACTTTTTCTTGTTACTATTCAGTCTTCCTTAACCTCTCTTCCCCTCTTTCTAAATCTCTGTCGCTCTTAACCCCATGTTTCTGACTTCCACCCTATCCCTGCTGTCCTGGCCACTGTCAAGGAGGAAAGAAAGGGAGACCAGGAGGACTAGATTGCCCACCATGACCCTTGTGAGGAAGCACGTCTTGACCCAGCCATGCTCACCCCAGGGTAGAAAAAACCATCCCTCTGGCTGTGAGCATGCAGAGAGTGCCAGGGGCTGGTGCCGGGGAGTTGGGAAGGGGCACAAGGCAGCAGTGCCCTCTCAGTTTGCATAGTGGGGGTTTGGCCCACTTGAAGTGTAAAGTTGTTTTCTGAGACTTAATGCTGTGTAAATTCAGATGAATGGATCCTTCCCTTCTCAGCAAAGACAGTAGAAGAGGGAGTGGGATGCTGGAGTGAGGCAGTGGGGGCTTCAGCCTTTGCCCTGTGGCGTGGACCTCCCAGCTCTTACATTACGGTTTCAATTTTGCCTATCCTGGGCTGAATGGTGAAATGGAAGGTGAGGATGAGAAAGGATTGTAGCTTGGGTTCCTGCACAGGCTCGGATCCCCTCCGTGGCTGCTTTTCCCTCCCCACAGCCCATGTCCCTGGGGAGGGAGTGATGAAGCTATGCCAGGAGTGGTGTCACCCCAGAGGGGACAACCCGAGCACCCGCTTTCCCCCTTGCAGAGCACGCAGCTGCCGGGTGGAAAGGCTTCTCACCTCCCACAGCTCTGAGTAGTTTCCAAGAACTGCTGCTTTCTGCTTTCATGTTTTTTTGAGAGCCTCAGCTGGGTGAGGGTTTCCCTCCCTGTCTGTCCCTTGCACGTGACGTCAGCCCAAGCCACAACCTGGCACCACGCTCTCGGCTGGGAAACAATGAGTTTGGAATCTGCAGAGGGTGGAAACCCCCTTGTCTGTGCCTGTGCAAGGTGGTAGTGATATCTGTGTCCCTGAGGTGGTTGGTGGGCACAGGGCTGTGGCTTTGGTGCTGGCTACCCTGCAAGACCCTGTGCACTGGGGGCTTTTGGCTTCAAGTATGGGGTAAAAAAAAGAAGGAAAAAAGGAAAAAAAAAAAAGGGGGGGGGGATTACAGGCAGCATTTTCTCCTTTACAATCAAAGCCAGTCTGAAGAGGGCTTTGCCACTGTTAACACTGGGGTGGCTTTGGGAGGAGGGTGCCTCTGGCCCCTTGTACCCTCAGCCCCATTGTAAGGCCGCTTCTTCCAGCAGCACTTGCACTGCTCAGGTGGCAGCTGGGGAGGCGAAAGGGTTGGATCAGCACTTACTGGGGATGACACATCCCTTGCTGTGGCTTCTCTATCCGTCTCAAAGCTGTGCTGATAAAAGCAGTGCCCTGAACCACCCGGTCCTGCCTCGGACCTGCCAGCCCGGACACACCTTGGCACCGCAGCCCACACCCCATATCTCACCACCCTTATCATGGTTCTCATCCCACGCCCAGCGCCTCGCTGGCCCCAGCTCCCCGAACCCTGGCGTGCCTGCAAACCACCCTGAAAAAGCCCTTCTCATCTTTTTTTGCTTTTCTTTTTTTAACGTTTTTATTTTTTAATTTAAGGTGCATCTGAATCCATTTTTCTTGAGTTTAGAGGAGTCTCGGCTGTGGTTTGTTGTATTGTTGATTTGGGTTTTGGTTTTTTCTTTTATTCCTAGTGAATGCTCCAGTTTAAGGCTAGAGAGAAATGGGATGCCTTGCTAGCACTGTCCTGTGCAAGTGATTCCCTGGCCACTTTCCTTGTCCCTTGTAGCTGCAGAGAAGTCTGAGATTTGCGACTTGAAATAGCAAAACTGAAGCCTATTTTATTCAAAGAAGGCAGAAGAGGTGCAATATTCCACTTCCTTAATCAGAATAAGCTCTGCAGTGCCCCAACACGATGCTAACAACTAGACAGCACCAGGCATCCCCTTCTAGATGGTGCTGCCCAAATTTGAGCTTCCCATCCTGACCTGCAGATTTTGGGCAGGAGAGCGTGAGGCAGAGCAATGAGGTTTTGCATTCACCGTGGGCTGCGTTGGTTGCGTGTGTGGTGTCGGTCTCTCCCTGCCACCATCTCTGCTCAGCACCGGGCTGGACCCCCAGACCAGCTCCACTCCCCCGAGCATGGTGGGGATGTGTTTATTTGGAGGGGAAGGCAGCTTGCCCAGCGCCGAGGCCGTGCCGTGGCTGGGTGAGGCTGAAGAGCTGAGTCAGCCCCTCCGCGCTCGCTGGCAGCAGGGCTCTGATCTGGGGGGTTTCAGTGGTGGGGGTTTCCCTGTGGCACGACTTTCCAGGCTGCTGTTTGTTTTTCCTGGGGTAGAGCAGCCCTGTGCAGACTTGATTCTTTTACTGGTATCATATTTTCATGCCTTAATGGTTTAAATGTCATCAAAAGTACAAAATGGTGCGCTTAATATATTGCAGAGCTGGTTATTTCCTTGCAAACTCCTGGGCTGTAACATCTTTAAAAGCCTCGATGGTTTCTGGCGAGATCTCTGACTCCTTGGTAATTGCTTGTAACAAAGAGCATCTCTTTAGGGCTTCCCTCCTTTATGCTGGTTCTTTTTTTTTGGGGGGGGGGAGATGAAGAAATGCTCCCATTAACTTTGAGAAGCGACTGGTGCTTTTGGGAAAGGCAGAGCCGCTCTCAGGGGACGATGCTGGGAACCCCAAGGCAAAGCTGTTGTTTGGTCCCCCAGCCCGGTGAGGCTTTTGGCTGGCCAGTCTCAGGATGCTTTGTCGTGTGGACCTGTGCCAGGGGAGGATTTGTGTAAATCCACACTGCTTCCTCTACAGTGGGGAGGTAAGAAAAAAAAGGTGGTCTCGTAGTTTTGTTATGATTTGAAGCAGCTTTTAGAGGAGACAGGGACCTGAAAGAGCTCTCTGGGGCTTGGGTGCACTGTGGGGAGGCTCAGGGCCATGCATCGTGCCTCTCTGGGATATCAGCACCATCAGTCTGGATGCTGAAATCAAATCTGTAGCTCTCCCATTCCTGGGGTGTGGGGGGAATTGAGATCTACCGAGTGGCAGACTTGGGTGCAGGTCAGCAAGGGACAGCCTGAAGTAGCTGAGGATGAGGGAGAGGGGCAGTCGGACAGGGTTACAGGATGGGAGCCAAAGAGGAACAAGGGTAAAATGATCCCCTGTTGCCATATCCCTATGGGCAATTTTGGGACCCCACAATCTGCAGAGTGTCCGGGGTGGTGACACCCCATGTTTGCTGTGCCTTTTACCCTCAGATTTGCTACAGCTTTGGCAAGTGCTTGGAGAAGAGATAAATCATTACAGGGTCTTGCACTTCTCAGAAGCTCGAATGGAGACCCAGGACGGGGGCTGTGTTGTGCCAGTATTGTACCATTTCAGATCTTTATCTTGGCAAAAAAGATACGTGTCCCTTGTGGGGGATGCGTAAAACTTGAACTTGAGATGTTTCCGTAATGAAAAGCAGGCTCAGTGCTCAAGTGCTCCCATGGGGTGAGAGTTTTGGGTATTATTAGGGTCTTTTGTTTAATTCCACTGTTTGTCCTTAGCTAGATATAAATACACAGACATTTCCCAGTTTGAGTTTGTTCGGGAATTAGGAAAATATAATAATAATAAAAAAATAAAAAAAAAAATAAAAAAAAAAGGAAAGAAAAGGATATGGTGGAGAAAAAGGAAAAATAAGGAGAAAAAAAAAAGACAACAATATCAATCAAACCAACAAGATGATTTAAATAAGTAAATGACCTCACCACTTCCTGGACAGTTATTTGTTGATGTAAAATTGCTATAATTTGGTGTGATTTAAAATGCAGTGCTTAATACACTGATTTCCCACTTCTTGAGCCCTGTCCCCTTCCCAGGGGAGGAAGAGGAGGAAATCCTGAGTGACACTTTCTCGTTTCCCTATTAATTCTCCGTCCTGGACACGCTGCAGCCATTTGAGGTGGATGTTTAAAGAACTTCTACAAGCTTCATGTGGTCCCCCAGGAACTTTGGCAGCACTCTCACTGGTGGGGAACCCACTATGGTGCTTCCCCATGGTGGCCCATGGGCACAGGGAGGATGATGCTGCCTGGGGACATCAGGCTAATCCTGTCTGTGTTCCAGCCTCTGGCTTTGCCAGTCAGAGCCTGTGTGGAGCTTCTGCCTCTGCTGATCCTGCCCCACTGAGGGCCCTGCCTGGAGGAGTGACAGGGCTTTGGATGGGGTGTGGGCTTTCTGAGGTGTCCTGAAACAAGGCAGGCATGGGAAATCCTCAGTGGGAATGCAAACTACTTGAATATTTTCATTTTATTGGTGCTTTCTCTGCTGTTCCTCCAGCTGCTGTTGGGTCTGTTGGTGCCTGGGATGAGACACTTGCATGGATGGTGCCCAAGAGCCATTGGCCACCCAGTGCCTCCTGCATAGAGACCATTCAACTCCATCCCACACTCCCCTGTCCCGTTTGCATTTTGGATGCAGACAAATGAAAAGGAAACAATTCTGGGGAGGGTGTCACGATGCCAGTGACATCACTGCACGCTGTGGGCAGCTCAAGAGGGACACGACACCACCCGTTCTCACCCTCCACCTGCCAGACCCCTTAAAAACCTCCTCAACACCCCATTAAGTGGGGCCTTTGCAGTGAGAGGCCGGGCAGGAGGCAGAGGATGAGGTTGAACCAACATCTCTCAGAGGAGGCCAGCCGGGTGGTGGGGCAGCAGCCAGCCCTGGGGTGGGGAGGGACCGGGAGACGCCGGCGTGAGGCTTGGGGCTCCTGAGTTCATGCAGGAGCCTTTGCAGATCAGTACTTGCTGCACAGGAGGGTTTCTCTGTTTGTATTCTCATCCCTAATATGTTTTGATCCCAGCGGGGAAATTTGCACCCTTTGGTATCTGCCGAGACCGTCCAGGGCATTGTTTTCTCGCAGAGGCAGTTGGGACTGCTGTTGATACATGCAGTGCAAGCAATTATGTTAAACTACCTCCTCCTCTAATTTCTTATAGGCACTACTATCCAGTTAACCCCTTCGGGGTCCAATCCTTCAAAGACAAGACCATGGGGAGTTGGGGTTCAGCTCTGGGGAGATGGATAAGAAAACCCCAGCAGCTCAGCACTGGCTTTCTGTGGGTCAGGCTGCATGAGATCTCCAGCCCCATGTAGGACCCACTCACCTCTTGGCAGGGCATGGAGATGTCCCAGGGGACACCCAGGTCCTGGGGGCTTGTAGAGCATTGCTTAGGGAGAGCAGAGTAGGGACAAAAGTTGCCTGAATGGGTTTGCATCACCTGGGCCTTTGGTGCTACAGCTCGAGGGTGTAATTCCAGCCTCAAAAGACGTATTAATAGAGCAACTGAAATTATATGGGCTCCAGTAATTTCACTCCTCTAATTATTTTATTTGCCTCCTATAGTAAATTCCACCTCTCCTTCTATAATCACCTGGTGTGTAATAACTTCAAAATCATTTCACTTAAAAATGACCAATATTTTCTACATGAAGCAGTATTGGGATTCAGAACAGGGAAATTATTTTTGCTTGCATTGTACAAAGAAATCTTTGTTGAAATTGGTTGCAACACCTCCTGCTTTTGAAAGGTTTGGGAAAACCCCAGGGCATGATTCTCAACTGGGGTGGAAGAGGCATTTTTGCTCAGGCTTTGAAAATAAATCCGAATTGGAGAAATGGGCATTGATAGTGTGTTTGAAAGAGATTAAACTGGAGCAAAAGGGTCCTTTGGTGGATGGGGGATGTCTGGAGAATTCAGTTTCACTGAAGGCTTCTTCCAGAAGGATGTCGGCAGGGTTTCGATGCTGGGTGCCGGGGTGAGTTTGTTTGCACAAGCAACCAGCAAAAGGAATCCACGCGGGCTTCAGTGGCACGGCCCAAATGGACCCGTGCAAAGGGATGGGTGGGCTGGGCTGCTGGTGATGGGACATGCTGATTAAAAGGGAGTATTTGTGAGCATTGCACCAAGGATGTCAGTGAGCTTTGCTCCTTCGCAAAGTGTTTTGCCCCGTGCCTCAGTTTACCCATTTGTAAAGCAGGCCTCACGGCCCGGTGGGCAGCAGGCGATGCGGGAGCGTCGTGTGCGTTGTCGGTGAGGATTTCTCAGGCTGTAGCTGAGACTGCATGTGGCAGGGTTATTAATGCAACACGGCCCTGCTTCCCTCGGGCAGGATCTGTGAGCTCAGGAGGACAGTGCAAAGGGTCATGGATGGGAAAAGGTGGGGGGTGGAGTAGTCAATACTAAAAGGCAAGTTTCATTTCAGGGAAGACAACAGCTAAAGGACCAGAGCTATCAAACAAAACCACAAGATCACATCAGATGTCAGGGCAGGACACGTATCGTGTCTCCCCCATGAAAGGGCTTATCAGTGCAACCAATCACTTTAATGATGTGGCAGAGGGAGGAAGAGGATTTGACTCAGAGTGAGATGAAATTTAGTTCCTAAGACCCTTTTCTTCCGCTGCCGGAGACCAGTCACCTGTTCTGCAATCAGCCAGAGATAAATCATATCCTGCAGCGGAAGGTGCTTAGACATGATTTTGCATTATTTTATCTTACTCTTTCCAGTGAATCTATGCCCTGTAGTGGGAGATGAGGAGAGGGGGGACAAAGAAGAGTTACCCAGCAAGCGGAGAGCGTCCCTGGTGCTCACCTCAGCCTCTGAGCCCTTGCACCAAGGCCGATGGCAGTGGGAAGGTGCTGAGCAGCTGAACTCCATGCTGCTGCGCCTCCCTTCGCAGAGGTTCCCAGCCAAGCACATCCCAAGACTGAGTGCGGGAGCAGCCAGCAGCTCAGCAGCCCCAGGACAGTCCCCCAGCCTGCGGTTAGCCCATGCACAGCTCTGCTTTTTTGGCTCTGGAGGAGCAGCGTTGCAGAGAGGATTAAGGGTGCTGTGCAGGTAGTGTTGCTCTGGGGCTCTTCCTTATAGTGTTGCATTGTGTGTGCTGGCAAAGCTCAGCGGGAGCTGTAATTATCTGACATACCAGCCAGTCTCTGGAGATGGAGCTTGGAGCTCAATCCTGGGATCGAGGGATATTAGTATTCAAATGTCAGGGCTCGGCTCCAGCCCTGTCCTAGGGCAAAGGGGAAACGAGACGCTCAGCATCCTCAAACCTTGGGAAAGTTTGGGTCTGCTCTGGGTTGTGCCGTGTTACTGAGAGCCTGGGACTGGCTGGCAAAATGCTGCTCTACCCAACCGTCTGCTGCGTGGCCCCCCAGCACCAGCCACATCTTGTCTCCACTAGCTGTACCATGGCACATTCCTTGCACAGGTCTGGACCCAGCAGATGGTCCTCCCCATGCTGGGCAAAGTATCCTTAACCAGTGTCACCCAAAGGAATTTGATGCGCTTGCCCTAATGGAACAGGTTATGAACTGGGAAAAACCAGCTATACTGGTACCGTGCACGTCCCATTTCAAGTTGTTAGATAGCAGGCTTGAACTCACTGTAAACTGGCATCCTTCCACTGATCTACGTAGTGACAGCTAATATATGCTGTTGAAAATCTGATCTCAAACGTGGTTGAGGCAATACCAGCTGGATGTACTCGAGATCCGTCTGCTTCCTCCCAAGTACCCAGCTTTGGAATCTTTGAAGCGGGGTTTTGCCTAATTCCATGAGAACTGGATCACAGCCCATAAATGAATTTTTGCCTTCCCGGAAACAGGAGCGACTGCAGAGAAGTCGGTGAGGCTGGTGGTTTTTGCACCCTGTTATGAAAGCTGCTGTATTTCCCGCAGCCGTGCACCGATCGTGCACCGTGCTTGTGACGCACGGGGTGAAATTTTTAGATCTGCAAATCAAAACTTTTAAAACCCACCTCACTCGCTTTGAAGTCTCAGAGTCAGATTTTCAGGGGTCTTTAAGGATGGAAAGATGCAGCAAAGCACTCAAGGGGATTTTCAGCAAGGCACGAGTGGGCTAAATGCTGAAACCTGATGAACTTTACCCAGCTTATTGCTGAAAAATGCCCCCAGCTTTCCCTGTGCTGTAAATACCTTTGCAAATCCAGACTCGGTCTCCCCGCTGAAACCCTAGGAATGGGGAGCCTGTGTCCTTTGGGGATTTGTGTCAAAGTTGGGTGGGAATTTGGGTGTGATGTTCCTTTCAATCTGAACACAGGCCACAGCCCTCACATCTCAGGAGCTTTTGGAAATGTTACCCTTGATTTCTGTTTAAATATCTGAATTCATATCCTGCTTTGTTTTCCTTCGAGAGGGGTTAGTTTTGGGGTGTCCCAGTGTAATAAAAGGTCACCATAAGATTTATCAGAAGCTGCCCCACTTGCGAGGGCCTCCCATCGCAGGTTGGGCAGGGAGAGAGGCAAAGTCAAGGGAGTAGCCCATAAGTGAGATGAGATTAGGGGCTTGCAAAGCCAGCTAATCAATACCAGGCTGCCTAGAATGAACATCTCTCCCGCTGCTGGAGCTTCAGACAGTAAAAAACCTACTGTAAATGCAACATATCTCTGTGCTTCCTGCCAGCTGGCCAAGAGCCAGCCTATTTCCTTCAAAAAGAGGGATATTTATTTTCATCCTTTTAGAGGCAGCCAATTCATCTCGGACCACCACCAGCTAAAAAAGCTGTAGAAATTAGCAGCCTCTTTTTTTTTTATCATTATTTTATTTTTTTACTTTTTTTTATAATTCTCTCCCCCACCCCCTTAAATATTATTTTCTTTTCGTTGTTCAAGTCGGTGTAAATCCTCTGCCAGGACATGCGAGCCGAGGCGCATTGCGACACACTCCCTTTTCTCTCCAAGCTGGAGAAAGACAGTAGCAGTAGTGTCTCACGAAAGCCAGAGGAAACCAAAGCAAAAGCCTTGCCGTGACTGATTCTCTTTCCAAATGGCGTAAGCAGGCCAACTTCAAACATGTGAATAATGAGTTATCTGTGCTTGACTTTGTTCAGCAGCAGCAGAGACGGTTCCTTCTAACGTTTTCCTCCTGCTCCCTCCTGTGAACTTCTGGGCTTCAATGTGGGCTGAAGTAGTGCTGGCACTTGCCGGGTGCTGCTGCTCACCGGAGCTCGGTGGAGATCTCCATCATTCTCCATGGAGATGTCATGTTTGAGTCTCTTCCAGCTGCCGGCGCTGCGGGCGGCCTGGTTCCCGTCTCCACGCTGTCCTCCACTCCCTCTTTTCCTGGCCGTGAGGCTCCACCTAAATCATGGGAATTTCCCATGGTGAGTCTCAAGTTAGAGGTGGGTTTCCAGGGAACACCTGAGAGATGTTCGTGTCTTGTGTTAGAGGTGTGCAAAGATGAAACCACCCCAACATCTGCTGTAAGGGACAGACCTGCTGTTCCCATAACACAGGAGTTTCACATGTGGCTTGTTTCTGGAGCACATGCTGGGACTTGATAGTCTAGCCGAGACTCAGACTGGGAAAAAATTCAACCCTCCGTAGAGGATTGGCGTGTCTCTCTGAACTACCTATTTTGAGGGCTACAAGAGGGATTTGAAAGGTGTTTTGTGCATTGAGATGGAGTTTTATCCAGTGCTGATTGCTTTCTTGTGGTCCATTCTCACGGACGTGTAGAGACTAAGCCACGGGGCTGTGTGTGGCATGGCTGCACTGGCTGCTCCCGGTGAGCTCCTCCTTGGCTAAGCTGTGGAGTTTGGCTGTTAATATCTGAGCAGAGCATTGGGTGCAGGAGGGTGGGAATTTGCCAGTGAGATGCTTGGAGTCTTGGTGGACAAGTCGGGGGCTCAGCTTGAGATGCTGCCCCAGCCCACACTACTGTCTCCTGGTTTTGTCGTCTCCTCGGTGGAGCTGAGGAAGTGATCTGCAAACACGTGTGTTAATGAACATCCCCCCCTCCCCGAGCTGAAACACTCAGTGTTTCCTTTGCTCCAGCTTGCTGCCAGCATTTCGCAGCGAGACGCCCGGGGAGGGCCAAGCCACTTCCCACCATCTGCTCTCCCATCCTTTGGTAGCACAGGGCTACAGCAGGAGACAGGGATGAACGTGACACCCAAATCCGATCCCGCTGAGGTCGGAGAGCAGCCTGTGAGGCTCCTTGTCTCTCCCAACTGTAACCCCATCTACAGATAAATCCGAGCACTGGGACTTCCATGCACCCCAGACAGTGTTTATTTTCAAATCAAATCTTCCACCTCTGAGATTTTGATATCACTCAAGCCATGAAGTTCCCAGAGACCCTTCCTACATTTAATCAACTCTGTTATGCACATCAACCATCTGAGGTAATAAGCTGTTCTTGGTCAACACCATGGACACCCCCCACCCCACCCCCACTGCCTGGAAAGACCATCCAGGTCCCAGCTTCAGAAGCCACATCAGGTTGCATGCTCCTAGAAGAAAGAGCAGGGTCTGTTTGGTCTTTGAAATGTTTTAATGCAGAAAGCATGTCTTTAAATCAGAGCTTTGAGGGCCTGAGCTCCAGTGTGGCACACACTGTTTCGCTGTCTGCATTCCAAGGAAACACCCAAAACTTCCAGTATGCTTCTTATTACTGGCCTAAAGTGTCAAATCCACATTGGCTCTTCCAGCTGGGAAGTGTTCAATGGGATCGTTTGTTTGATGTGCTGATACAGATCTTGTTATTACATCAGGATCATAGGTGATCTGTCAATGTTTACCTTGTGTCACGTTCAATATCAGAGTTAACTGATTCAGGAACCCAATTCAGCGTTAAAACCCTCGTGCTGTTGACAAGAGGTGCCTAAGGGCAGTAGCTGCCATCATTTTATAGTGCTAAGGACCGTCATTCCCATACCGACCTGCAAGCTGGTGCTAGCAGAGCTGGAAAGGGCAGTGCAAAAAATTTCCAACCCAACAGCAGGTTTTGTGCCCCAAAATTCACAGGTTGAGGTGACTATGTCTTCTCAGGCAGATTTCTTGGGTTGAGGTCTGGAGCTGTTTGAAGTCGATTGAAAATCCGCCCACTGACTTCAGGAGGCTTTGAGTCAGTCCTTGGGTTAAGCTAGAAACCACCTTCCTTTTCTCTAAGGTATGAGCTATTGTTCACTTGATGGCATTGGTTTCCTCTCCGTGACAGCTGTGGGTAGATGGGGAAGGGCTTTTAATGAAGCCAACCGCTGCAGAAATTAAAAAGTTCAGGTTGTTCTGATGAAAGAAACCCATTAACAGCGATTCTCTCTTGCGTGACAAAGTCTGACGTCCCTAGCTCTAAGTGACAAGCAGCAGGAAGTCCTGGGGAGACAGCCCGTACCAAACAGGGTTGGCAGTCCAAACTGGTGGTTTTTTAACTCATTCTCTGCCTTGCTTCATACAGTTTAGCACTGCCAGGTCTCACCCCTGGAGATGGGGTGAGATACAAACCAGAGAGGGTCTAAGAGAGCCAGGAAGGGTCCTGATCCCACCGCAGCTCTCCTCTGGGCTCCCACGCCTAAACGAGTCCTTCTGTTTGCCTTCATTTCTAACTGCATCAAGTCTTCTACTTTCCTTTTATCAAGTTAGTTTTAGGGCTTGGGGGTTTTGCTGGTAATTGCTGCGTCTCCCCACAAACCATCCCCTTTTTGAGGGTGTTTAAGTACAACACCGCTATTTACTTGAGGCTTAAACACCCCACAGAGCTGTGCCCACGTTCAGACAGCATGGGGACCGGAGCGACCACAGTGCAGCGTGATGCAGCCACATGAAGCCCTTGGTTAAGTTGTACAGCTGAATAATCTTTAAAGAAGTTATCAGCATAGAGATCACTTGCTTTATTTTTCAGGATTTGCCCCGTCACATGCCAGATACTACCACAGGATAGGATTTCAGCTGAGATAGAGGCAGAGTATTTAATTTCCATTAAATTTCTGTGGAACCTGGCCTTTGAAGTCCTTTTGGCTTCCCTGATAAGCTCTGCCTGAGAAAAGTGGTTAAAGGGAAAACATAAACCTATTTTTCTTCTTCTGTGCTCAAATGCATGCTGAAATAAGAAAATGTGGACCAAAACAAGACACCTCACTGCACACGCCTTGCCCCTTGGGGAAAGCACAAGTACCGTGTGACAGATGTTGCTCATGTCTCCGAGGTCCTTTAGATAACACAGAGGTGCCCAAGGTCTAGGGACGCACAGAGATTAGAAGAGAACACTTGTGGTGTTGATTTGAGGTTTCCTGGTTTTACTTCATACAGCAGGGAAAATGCATTTTCAAAATATAGTTGGGTTTTGCTTTCTACTGGGAGTTTGTCTCTACCAAGTTTTGCTCTCTGATGTCAGCCCGTTTTTGTTCAGTTTGGACTTTTACACACCCAGGAGCCTGGGGATTGTAGATTTGGGTGGGGATGGTAGGGCTCGCCTGGATGTGGAGCTCCCAGGGGAGGGTCAAAGCCCCTCAAAAACTGTGGCTGAGGGTGGTTTGGTTTTGGGATAGCCACGGAGGAGGTCTCAGCTGGAAGTGCGAGATCCCCTCCAGAGCTGATGCTCTCCCCTCCTGTCCAAGTCATCTGGCATCTCTGCAGGCAGCCTGGCAAGTGCAGCCTGAGCACCAACGAGCCAAACGAATGGGAGATCAGAAGATAGCGGACATCAGATTTAAAGAGAGGGAAGTCTAGGGACTTTTTGTGACTTTGCTATAAATTGACACCGAGCTCATGCTACGCAGATGCGAGATGGGGAGGGGGTGCGAGCAAGAGGTGGCTGCATTTTTCACCTTTTAAATACATCGCTTTTCTTCTTAAAAGCCACCAAGAACTGAGCTTGACTTGGGCCATAAGGCTAGATCTGGTAAGGCCCAGCTCTTAGCAGAGCTGCAGAAGGGTGTCTCCCCAGCTCTTCTCCCCAGCGTGCCTACACGCCTCCAGTGCCCCCGAGCTCTGCTCTCAATTATGTCAGGATAAGGAGTTTGCCACCTTGGGAAGGTCCTTTCATGGCAGGTGCAAAGAGCTGGGGGTGTTGCACGGCTGTCTGGCGGTGACAGGTAAAGAGCAAGGAGAATCCCAGGTCTGAACCCGGCTGTGATGTAAAACTGAAGCGGCTCCGGCTTCTCTGGAGTCCCTCCAGCTTTGTGCGGGTGTAACTGAGACTGGAATCTGGCCCAGAGAGAGTGAAGCCGTTTGGTGATGATTAATATAGTAAAATGTGAAAGTTATGTATCAAGTGCATTTCATGTGCCTCTTGCCTCAGGGCAATTAGCATAAATTTAATAATTATTGCCCTGTGCCAGCAGCTGCTACCTAAGGAGCTGGGAGTGCTTTACAAACGCTCATTAGTTGCTGCCCTGCCAGAGGGAGGGAGGTGAATATTCTCCCCATGTTATGGGTAGGAGAAGAGGAACTGAAAGAAGCAAAGTGAGATGGCTGAGGTGTGATACCAAGGCAGGCTGCTCCCATCTCTCCTCCCGTGCCTTCTCCAGAGCCACTTGGCTCTGACCCTGCTGGATGGGCAGAGCTGGGGGGGGCTGGATTTTGTTGTCTGTGCTCTGAGCAAACGCTGTAGAAAATAGGTAAAAATCAACAATTCCTTTGGTGTTTCCCCCTCCACCACCTTGCTAGGGGATGGGGTTTCTCCTGCCTTGCACATCTCCTCTGCTCATTCAGACTGAGTGAGGGCTTCACAGGGCTGGTTGCTCAGGCACAGCACAGGGCACCCTGACCCCAACTCACACATCCTGCTCCGTGATCAGATGCTGACTTGCCGGGCGATCTGCCTGGGTCAGTCTGTGTCTCTGATGGGCTTCATATGCTTGAACCATGAGGTCTTCCCATGTGTGTGTGCCTTGCAAAGCCTCCCAGGGAGCCAATCTCTGCGGGGGCTGCCACACATTACCCCCGTGTGAATAACAGCAAGCCATGAAGATGGAGGCTGAGCTGACTTTGTGTATAACCAGGGTGCTCTAGCCAAAGGGTAACCGGTGAGATATCAGACTCTCTTATCATGTTCCAGGGCACAGACAAAAGCTAGAAGACCAAGCCAAACCCTTCACCGACCGCTACGGGGAGCTGGAACGGCTGCGCCAGTCCATGAGAGTCACCCAAACAACACCCAATGCCCGCGGATCCCTCAGCACCCCAAGCCACTTTGGGTCCCAGACTCAAACTCCAATACAAGGTAACGGGCTGTGTGCCCCAGCCTGGCGTTGCACCCTGAACCCTCGTGCTCCCGACATGGCCAGGCAGGGATTGGAACCATCCCAGCTGAGCAAACTTCCCTTGGGATGGTATTTTAGGGCTGGAGTCCAGGAGCCCTGCCTGGGGAGGACAAGCCAGGGAGGGGTTTGGTTGGGCTTCTTGACCCTGGAAGTATTTTTTCACCCCTAAAATCAGCAGACAGCTGCTGAATCATAAACCCAGGTGATTTCGCTCTGTGCACCTTTAGATACAGGGTCTTGGGAAAAACTGAGCAGTTTCAGCAGGAACGTGAGGTAGATAAGAGCAACACGCTTTGAATCCAGCAGCTTCTTTGACGTGAAGGCACCCGCGTAGCACCGACTAGAAAGGGCGTATTACACTTTACATGTTAATCCAAATGGTTTCTTATCTTGTTGCATCGTGTTTATGCCAAGTCTGGTGATCCATCGCCCAGCTCCAGCATAATTCCCCACACGTATGCACACCTGCATGGGCGCACGCGTGCGCACACACGCATGTACACACACACGCAGAGGCTTTGCTCTTCTCATCTTTGCCATCAGTAGAGCTGAGCCCTTGGGCGTTCCCTGTGAATCTGCTTCTCAGGAAAGAGGTTGGAATTGCCACTAGAGTTACCCGAGGGAGGTCAGTCTGTTGATTCCCAGGCACCAGAATTTCAGTCCCAAACTCAGCAGTGCGTTGGAAAACATCCAACTGCTTTGCTGCTCCTGGTTTTCTGAGCTTCTCTGCGCAGCCAGATGCCACCAGGGTGGCTTGTGAGAGACCATTCTCCTGTCCACGTGTGAGACGTGCTCCTTTTCTGTGCATTTTTAATCTCGGTGGGTTTTTTTCCTTTGAAAACAAGCAGAAATACTATCAGGGATTTAAGGGACAGTATTTAAGCCGTTTGCATTTTGGGCTTTGGTGAAAAGTGGCCCTCCTCAGAATGTTTCAGATGAAAAGTTCCAAAAGCCTTTGTGTTGTGTTTTTAGAAGTGACGTAGATGTTTGAAAACCTCAGTGTCATTGGCAAAGAGGGTGTCTCGGGTGTAAAAAACATGTTTGAAAACGTTACCCGAACTGCAAAAGCTGCCCCACTCCTCCCAAGCTGAAATTACAGTGAAAATTTAATTTATTTCTCATTGAAATGCAAATCTTTATGCTTGGAATTTTCATTGATATTAGCACAGTTTATGAGAAGAACTCTGGCTTTTTGTGTAAGATCATCATTTGATTTTTGTTAAAAAAAGCAAAAGGGAGAGAAAGAGTTTTATAGGCTCGTTGCATTGGCTGCGTAATAAAGAAAGAGATTCTTGGGGGAAGAAAAAAAAAAAAAATGCCTATTTTAAATTAGCACAGTCCCCTGTAGTGTCAGAAACCCGAAGAGCGTCGTTTGGAGCAAACAATCAGGTGATGACACAAATTCAATGAGAAAAAAAATGAAACTGGCCACAAGCTACCGGCCGTGCCAAATTCCCAAATGTCAAGTGACAGCAGGAGTGGAGACACACAAAATTAGCCATCTAAAATCATTCCTGCGGAGTGAATCCAAAGTACCAGGAATGCTGCAAAAGGCAGTTTGCGCACGCTCTGCTCTTGGCTGCCTTGTTCCCAAGCTGGAGGAACTGTCTTAAAATTACTCTGGGTTCTTACCAGCGTAACTGGGAGCAGAATCAGCTCAGTAATTTTAATCTCAGCCTTGTCCTTTCAACACAACGTTGACTATAACCAATCATAATAATAATAATATTTTAAAAAGCCAACCTCTTTCTCTCACACACACACACGGCTTATTCACAAAGATCATAATTTTTACCCAAGCAAGTGGAGCCCAGCCCGTGCCAAGAGCAACACGGGAGTTAACAGGCCTGTAATTCTCACGACTTGGCACGTTCTTAGGTAACACACACAAGAAGCTGATTAGCAAAAAGCATAACGAGATACCAGTTAGGAGGGACAAATAGGGCAGGCTGGAGTTCATCTGGCCCCTGCTCCCCTTTACCCGAGTGCTTCCCAACCTTAATGTTCTTAGCATCCTTGTGCAGGGATTAAAGGGGGGGGTGAGTGAGAGGTGGAGGGGCAGGTTTCCCTCCACGCTCACTCACACCCGGCAGCCCTCCGCTCGTGTGCTGGAGGTGGTTGGCCTCCCGGTTGTGCTGACCGAGCAGTTTGTGTGAAAGCTTTCTAATCCAGCTTCTGGCAAAACCAGCCGAGGAGCTGAGATGCTCAGAAAGAGCCTCAGCCACCAAGGAGGGAGGGATTCAGGCACCTCAAATCCCTAAATGCAGCACGTGGAGTTTGGGATTTGAAGCAGACACGTAGGAGACAGCATTGATCTTTGGGAGGAATTGAGGTCCTTTGGAGATGTGTTTGCTCTGGCCCAGGCCGATCTTTATTCCCCATGAGTAAAGGCTGTGGCCGCTGTGGAGATCACGGCAAGGACGCTGGTGTAGATGGGAGAAGGATCTGGCTCTTGGCCATTTGCAGAAGACTTTCAGTAAAGCAGCCCCTGGAGGTTATAAATAGCCCCCATGTAAAATGATCATCCTGAGGTTAAATGGTCTCAAACCAAAAACCTCCCGGTAAGAGAAAACCGATCGTTTCTGAAGGGCATGCCAGGAAACATGGGAGGAGAGCATGCTCAGCACCGTGGGTGAGTGGGTCAGATCCTGCTCTGGCGCTGGTTTCCCACTGCCCAGTGTCAGTGTATTTCAGTGGTTTCAGTCTTGCCTTACCCTGTGCAGATGGGCCCTCAAACCAATCCCTTCCCATGTCTGTCCACAAATGGGATGGACATTTGCAAGCCTTTCACACACCAGATTTCATTCCCTGCTTTGGGGGAGGGAAGGAGGGTAATTCTGGCTTCAGCCCTGTGTAGCTGTGATGAGAATCTGGCCCAGCAGCCAGGCAGGTAGGACAGGCATACCCTCATCTTATGTCAGCCAGCGCCACTTCCCTGGCTTCAACAGAGCAGAGCCGCTTGCCTCCGTTGAGGATTTGGCCCAATACTTCTCCAGTGAGGTTTGGAAAATATGAGGTTTTGAAATCCCATCTCTCCCATCTCATCTCCACAGCGAGACACCAAGCTGTCATTAGGATGGCTTGAAATGGTTCCTTATTATGGGGCACGCGAAGCCAGAGCCTTGCGTGCTTGCTTCATTTTGAGTTTTGTCTTCTGGCTTAAAAAAAAAAAAAAAAAAAAAATCAAGTAGCTCTCAAAAGTGAAGCAAGATGTTAAAGGAACTTGCTTTTGCCCGCCTTTGGCTGCTTCTCAGGGCCTCCTTGCTCTGGGGAAGTGGGATGGTGACAGCCACAAGTCCTCCCGGGGAGAACCAGGATGGTCCTAGCGGCCCCCAGTTCTCCACGCGACGCTTTGCCCTGGCCCGTGTTTCATGCTGAACCATTTTACTCCCATTGCAACAGAGGAGGACCGCCCACGCAGGCGGCTCCTGTGTTCTCGCTTTGTGGTGGAAACATCTTCAACCACTCAGAAGCAATTGTGTGCATTGTCCGGCAACATGGAGGGGCCTCGTGTACATGAGGATGATTGCAAAGTGATTTTAAATTTGACCTACTCAGTAACTGTGCAAGCTGGTTTGATTAATGCACCAAACATCCCCTTGCCCGCTCTTCATATTGCTCTGGTGAAACCAAATTCCCTCGACTTCACGGGCAGATCCTTTTGCAAACTCCATCCTGCGTTAGTGGCTGCCGGACAATTTGGGAGACGCTGGCTTTGCTGGTGAAGAGCTTTCAGATCTCCCGATCTGGAAGCTGCTCAGCTTTAACCAGCTTGATTTCCAGTCCATTACTTCAAGCCAGGGCAACGTTTCTAACGTAGGCCAGTCATCAGCAGAATGCTTCACCATATGCATTTAAAGTAAAAGCTCTCTCTCCCTCTTTTTCTTTTTAAATATACATTTTTAAAGTATTACATTACTTTTAAGAAGCCTCTTGGCATAGGCAGCGAGTGCCCTATTGTTTCCGAAATGCAACGTGGCTGCTCTGAGGTTAAGTCCTGAATTATGGGCCCAGCAAATACACTGAATTGCTGCTTCCTAATCCCTGTCCAGATCGACTTATGGTTTCTTTAAAATATCCGTTTCTTAATGGATAAAAACATTCTACCATGAGCAGAGACTAAATTGTTTCCAAAGGAAGCTAAGCAGGCATTAGTGGGAAGAAAACATATTGTGGGATTCAACTTCAGCCTCAAAGGAAGGAACACGCTTCAGATGGGTTTCCTGCCTGCTTTCAGGCTCCGCAGCCGCCTGTGCCTATCTTTAAACTGCTTTTCTGCTCCTCTCAATTACATCTGCCCGCTGCCCAGTGGACGTCCCTTAAATGAATTTTGGCATGCAACCGTCAAAAGATGAACCACAGGCCAGCGCTGGACGGGAGCATCCCCCGAGAGAGAGGCCAAGCACCCGTGACCGCTGCTTTTGCCGCTGACGTGCAGCCGCCTCCGTCTCCCAGCCACAGCTCGGGGTGCCAAAGTGCCACAGCTCCTACGAAACAGCAGGCGAGCAAAATAGCAGATGAGCTCGCACTGAGCCGAGTTCGCCTCAGGCTCCAGGGAAGCCATCCTGCCTTTGACGTGGGATTTTCGCTCTGCTGGGCTCCTCGCAGCCAGACTCAGAGCATCGGTGCGGAGCATCACC
Source organism: Megaceryle maxima (assembly GCA_024605025.1). Lineage (NCBI taxonomy): Eukaryota > Metazoa > Chordata > Aves > Coraciiformes > Cerylidae > Megaceryle > Megaceryle maxima. The sequence continues at coordinate 1,180 of JANHGN010006379.1, read as the reverse complement.
GGGCTGCTCGGCTGCGGTGTAGCCCCGGAGTGGCAGAGCAGGGCTGGAGCCCGATCTCCTATCAGCCCATCGGCTCCCCTATCAGCCCGCCGCTCCGCAGTGGGTTTCCCATGGCAGACTTGGCCTGGTCCGAACCTGCTCGGCAGGCAAGGTGGTCTAGCTGCAGGCTGGGTTGTAAATTCAGCAACTTCCTTTTATGTAGTCAGGGCTTGTTAAAGTTGTTGGGGTTTTTTTCATACCCTTTGAATACAGGTAAAGAGCAAAGCGCAAGGCAGGCCAGAGGGAGTGCCAGCAGTCAAGGGAGTGTTTCCCGTTCAGCCCACCCACCCGCTCCAATTAGCACCGTTAGCTTATTCCTCAGCTTTGCGGGATGCAGTAGCGGGGATAGAGGCTGATGCGGTGCGTGCCGGGCAGGGGGATGCGGGCAGAGGAGATCTCTGGGGATGGTGAGGGGAAAAGAGAGGCTGTGGTGGGAGAGGAAGCTGGGAGAGCCTGGCTTGTTTAGTCTAGGGAAGGGCAGGCTGGGAGCGGAGCTGATTGCTCTGTGTAAATACATCCAGGGGGTAAACATCAGGGAGGGAGAAGAGCTAATGTAAGCGATGGAGGACAGTGCTGGCACAGGAGATGGGGTTGAACTGGCCCTGACTAAATCCAGGCTGGATGTTAGAAGCGGAGTCCACCCCAGGAGGGCAGAACGGGTCCAACAAATAGCTGGGAGCATCCTAACGGACCTTGAAGGGCTTGCAAAGGAGGCTGAGATGTGGTGGGTGATTCACTGAGCTGGGAATACCTGGGAATGTCCCTGCCTCCCTGTCCTGCCCGCCTGGGTAGATCAGGAGGCTGTTGCTCAGTGTAGCTGATTGAAAGTGCTGGGAGAGGCCCCAGGAAAGCAAAGGTTCACGATGCTCACGGGTTTGGGGGCTGAGTGTGTGTCTGCACGGCAGCACTCGCTAGCTGAAGAGAATTAGAAAACTGAGCAGCAAATGTGCCTGGCAATCTTCAGGTGGTGCCTGGCAATGATGTGATAAGCGATGTGTGTGTTGTTGTGTTTTGGTTTGGGGTTATATACCTTTTTTTTTTTTTTTTTTTTTTTTTTTTATACATGTCTAGGGGAAATGTTTTCCCCAAGTTTTTTTGTCGGTTCTGTTAGAGAAAGATCAACTGTTCCTTTGGGGTGTAA
>JANHGN010006377.1:0-15279 GCA_024605025.1 Megaceryle maxima | reverse complement strand
AAAAACGAGGAGAAGAAAAAAACGAGGAGAAGAAAAAAACGAGGAGAAGAAAAAAACGAGGAGAAGAAAAAAACGAGGAGAAGAAAAAAACGAGAAGAAAAAAACGAGGAGAAGAAAAAAACGAGAAGAAAAAAAACCAAACCAAACAAAAAGAAAACCAGATACTTGTCTGGGTAAAACAGCAAAGCACTTTATTCCTCTTTAGGACCACCTCCTTCCTTAAAGCTCTGTGGAGAGCTCACCACACTGTGGAGCAGAAAAGGCAACACGGGGCCCCACTCCTGCACTGCCTGGGATTATCAACAGGAATCACCGTTTGATTTTACCAAGTGGTGGCTCTGCCTTCTGCCTCTGCTGCCCTGTAATTTGGACCAGAAGAACCCCAACTCTGTCAGACTGTCCTCAGAGCTGATGAGTCAGAAAATGCACCGGCCACGCTTGTCTCTCCAGACTGAAAATATACATCTTAAAAACACTGACAGTAAGGACAAGATGCACCTGACTTAAAATGGGCAGGATTTCAGCATTTCACTATGTCAGCCACATTACAGATTTTGGGGCAAAAAAATAATAATTAAAAAAAAATAATCACAATAGCCTGTCACCAGGTCCTTTAGAGTTTTACAGATAAGCAAAGCACACATTTTATCTTGGATTTCCTGGGTAAATTAAAGCCTACAGACAAGCAGCAGTCCACTGTTACAGAGGGCTGTATGCCTAAATTTACCACCAGATTAACAACTTTTTATTTCTTCAGTTACCTCTCTGCTATGCCCATCCAGTATGGCAATTGAAGATGTAAAGTATTCACCAAATATGCATTCAATCACATCTGAAATGAGGGAATAAATGCAATTGTAGTGTATCAGCATAAGCAGCTATTTCATAGCAAGTGGGTTTAATAGATTTTCAAAAGGTGAAGGTCAGATTAAAATATGCAGCTTTGGGGAAGTGGAAAGAATGTATGGGCAAGGAGTTAATATCAGGTGTATTTGGTAAAAATAAATAAACAACCCCCCAACAACAACAGAAAACCCCAAACCCTACAGTAAAAGCAGACATTTAATCACACCCCACAACAGCAAACACCAGCACCACTATAGGAAATTCAGAAAAATATTTAACATTTTTGGCAAGTAGGTTAAAACTGCAGTTATATGACTTCAATTAAACTAGCAGAAAAGGAATTACTCCAGTGATCTTTTTTTTTAATAAAACATATCTTTAGTCCTTATATATTAGCCAGTAAATCCTGGCTCAAGAAATGTAACTTCATACAAAGACTACAATGAGCAGCATAAAAATCTGTTTTACGGTTTTCCAGTCACATTAGTCATGGGTATAATTCAGATGAGAGTTACAATTTCAATTTTAAATAAGTTCTAAGGAGAAAAAACTGTCTAATCAACTCCTTATGAGTTACATAAAATGTAATTCAGGTAGGACCTTAAAATTCTTATGTGCACTGTTTTAAGAAAACATTCCTGTAGCTTTCTGTGCCTTTCTCCTATGAAACAGAAATTTAGTTGTGCCAGATCCATGTCTACATCTAGGGGAACGTTGACTCATGAAACTCCATCTCCCCATAATGCTGGCAAAGAAAGGAAGCGGGAGAACCACGCCTAGAACCTACCACCATACATTTGTCCTTTTCGTCTGTGTTTACAGGTCATCACCTAGGATTGTAGGAAAGCCGTGGAAAAGGTGGGATGGCTGGGATTAGACTTTGTCAGCTATCATCCTTCCTTCATCCAGCTGCTCTAGCAGCAATAGCATCAGGCATACTGCCCTGGGCGTGGAAGAGGAAAATGTGTCCTGTTCATCTACTTGACTGATGGTATTTGCTGGCTCTGGCAGCTCCCCAGAGCAAATAATTTTTTTATGTGGAAGAACCAGAATTCCCAGAAGCACTTGGAGGCACAGTCCAAGCAGACAACTTCCTGGTCTCATGTGGCATACAGACATGACTGAACATGAATGAGCTCAGTGCATGAGACAACAGGAAAAGTGGGAAAACTTTTACTCTCTACCACAATCCATCACTACAGAAGTCTTTGCAGCCTTTCCTGAAGTCTTCTTCAAGAGAGGCAGGAGTTCAGACAGCAATAACTGGTAATGCCTTACTCTGCTGCAGTTCAATCAATGAAGGGAAAGAGTTTAAAGGTTGTGATACGGCAAATTCGCAGCAGGGCTATCAGGCTTCTTCCAAAGATGGACACTGTAACCACACAGGCTGCACAGTAGCTAGTGGACACGTGCACCTCTGGGCTTGGCAGGGCACCAAGATTTGACTGTGCGAGGGATCAAGTCAGACCCAAACATAGTCAGGAGAAGTCAGAAAACGCTTTTCTGAACAAGGAGAGAGAGCCTGTAGGTAAATATTGCTGAAAGAAACCTAGGCTGTGAACAAAGGACCTGTTGACTATTTGATTCCTCCTGTGCTAGCAGGGATGAGACTCTGAAAATAATCTAGATGATAGTGGAGTCTGCTACTTGACATCATCTTATCTTCTCAACAGGATAAAAAAAATGGCTTTGGTTGTGTTAATTAAGAAGAGACACCAGTTACCACGTTTAATGTCTCAGTTTTTCAAAAGAAAGCAGTGATATTCATCCCTCAAAACCAGCAGCACCTCTAACTCCAGTGGGCGCTCTACTGCAGCTAAAGGGCTTAAAGTGTTATGCCTGATAAGTTGACACTGCCATATGACCACCTTCTAAAGATCTTTCTCTATTATTGTCATTATTCAGCTCCCTCAAGCTCCCTTGGAAGACAGAAGTCCCACATTTCTAGCGCTGCAGTGCAAGCTGGCTTTGACAGGCTGTTCCCCAGGGCAGGAGCAGGGCAGAGTGCCCGTGGCCTCTGCTGGAAACTGTCCCTCAGCAGGGATGCAGGAACACAGCTGGATTAGGAACCAAGGGGCAGCACAGGCTAAAGCTCTGAAATCACTGGATACAAACTACCTGCTTATTGCTCAAATACACTGTACACAAGTATCAGACCTGAGCAAGATCAGCATGGCAGCAGCTGGTGGCTTGACCAGGGTAAAGCTGGTGGCTTGACCCGACCATGATAAAGATGCTGATGAAATATTCTTTCAATAACTTGGAGATGTCTCATGTTCACCAGCCCTTGTTCTTGTGGGAGACTTAAACCTATCAGATATCTTCTGGAAGTATAACACAGCAGAAAGGGGGCAGTCCAGGAGGGTTCTGGAATGTGTGGATGATGCAACTTCCTGTTGCAGCTGGTAAGCGAGCCCACCGGGGTAGTGCCCCACTAGACCTACTCTTTACAAACAGGAAAGGGATGGTGGAAGATGTGGTAGTTGGAGGTTGTCTGGGGCACAGTGACCATGATGAATTTTCAATATGTGGTGAAGTCAGGAGGGCCATCAGTAAAACCTCTACTAACCAGGGAGGTCCCAGATGTCTGGAAGTTGGCCAATGTGATGCCCATTCACAGGAAAGGCCAGAAGGAGGATCCAGAAAACTATAGGCCTGTCAGCATGACCTGGGTGGCTGGCAAGGTTATGGAGCAATCATCCCAAGTGCCATCAATCAGCACATACAAGACAACCAGGGGCTCAGGCCCAGCCAGCATGGGTTTAGGAAAGGAAGGTCCTGCCTAACCAATTTGATTTCATTCTGTGACTGGGTGACCCGTCTGGTAGACAACGGGAAGGCTGTTGATGTGGTCTACCTGGACTTCAGCAAAGCCTTTGACAAAGTCTCGCCCAGCATCCTCCTTGGAAAAGCTGGCAGCCCATGGCCTGGACTGGTGCACCCTTCGCTGGGTTAAAAACTGGCTGGATGACTGGGCACAGAGAGTGGTTGTGAATGGTGCCACATCAGTTGGTGTCCAGTGACCAGTGGTGTCCCCAGTACTGGGCCCAGTTCTATTCAACATCTTCATTGATGACCTGGATGTGGGGATCGAGTGTACCGTTAGTAAATTCACAGATGACACTAAGCTGGTGGGGGGGAGTGTCAATCTGCTGGAGGGTCGGGAGATGCTGCAGAGGGACCTGGTCAGGCTGAGTCAATGGGCTGAGGCCAATACTATGAGGTTTAACAAGACCAAGTGTAGGGTCCTACACTTTGGCCACAGTAACCCCCTGCAGTGCTACAGACTGGGGGATGAGTGGCTGGAGAGCGGCCTGCCAGAGAGGGACTGGGAGTGCTGGTTGACAACCAGCTGAACACGAGTCTGCAGTGTGCCCACGTGGCACAGAAGGCCAATGGCACCTTGGCTTGTATCAGGAGTAGTGTGGCCAGCAGGTCTAGGGATGTCATTCTCCCCCTGTACTCAGCACTGGTGAGGCCTCACCTCGAGTACTGGGTACAGTTCTGGGCCCCTCACTTCAAGAAGGATGTGGAGGTGCTGAGGGTCCAGAGGAGAGTGACCAGGCTGGGGAAGGGACTGGAGGGAAAGTCTTATGAGGAGAGGCTGAGGGAGCTGGGGTTGATCAGCTTGCAGAAGAGGAGACTCGGGAGGGAGCTACTCATTCTCTACAACTACCTGAAGGGAAGCTGTAGTCAGGTGGGGGTCGGGCTCTTCTCCCAGGCAACCAGTGACAGGAGGAGAGGGCAGGGCCTGAAGCTGCAGCAGGGGAGGGTCAGGTTGGATCTTAGGAAGCCCTTCCTCATGGAAAGGGGGATAGAACACTGGAATGGACTGCCCAGGGAGGTGGTGGAGTCACCATCCCTAGAGGTGTTTAAGGAAAGACTGGATGTGCCGCTTAGGGCCATGGTCTAGCTGATGTCAGGGTGTTGGGGCATAGGCTGGACTTGATGATCTTGGAGGTCTATTCCAGCCTCTGTGATTCTGTGAAATGGCAGGAGAGGAACAGAAATACCACCTTGACAGAAACAACCGACATCCAGAGCAGGATTGAGTTCCACAGGCCATCTGTCCAACCTGTAGAGCCAACTAAAGGCAAAATATGGCACCAAAATAAATTTGAGATAAATTTATGGTGATTTTTCATGAGTAGCTGCTTAACTAGTCTTTCAGCTCACATGGAAAGGCAGCTTCTTTTGTGAAGCTCATGTGACACAGGGTCAGGAGAAACTGCATTTCACATGACACCAGAATAATAACCAGACTAACATGAAAAGTGTGAGGTGAATGACATTGGCCTTCTCCAGAGATGCCCTTTTTTGCACATCAGCTAACAAACATAACATTTGAGAATTAAAAATGCAACCTGAAAACAACTTGGGTTTGAGGTTTCTAGACTGTCATTAGCAACACAGAACTAGAAATCCCCACAATTGTTTGAGAACTCTCTCTCCTATAGCTCCTAAATGCTCTCACACCACATGACAGCTCATGCAACAACCCACGGATTCCCTTGGCTTAAACATGGGAACCCTTCAGTCCTTCTTCCCTAAAACACACCCAGTGCCTTCCCATCATCTCTAAATTATGCCAAACACCACTCTCACTACCTCTGTAGCAATATTTTCTACCTTTCACACAGAGTCTGCAGACATTAGAAGGAAAGAGGCTCTGGTGCTTACACCAAAACTACATGTGCGCTGATTAACCAGGCGCTCGTCATCACAGGGAAAGGGTAAAAGCAGAGTTTCTTCCTGCCTCTCCCTCAGCTGGCACATAAATGCACTCGCCCACTCAAGCACCAGTTTGCAAAGAACATATCAGAACTTCATCTTCTAAATATTTCTATGCCTCTATTAAATTTAGTTTAAAACAATCAAAAGGTTAAAAACTACAGAGGGCTAAGGAGGGTGGCAGCTGCCAGACAGCACTGCAAGCAAGCTGCACATTGCACAAGCTCACTGCCTCAGGACACCCTGCCTGTAGTTACGAAGGGTAATTTCTTAAGCATCAGAAATCCTCAGCTAATTGCAACAGCCCCAGCTGTGCTGAAGGGAGTTCACCAGTTCAGACCAGCTCACAAACAGCCTCAGTGCCTCTAAACGTGCCTTTATTCCCAGGAAAAGGAATAAAGAGCAATAACTGGCTGAAACTTGCATCTTTCTTCACTTAAACAACTTCTGTAGAATTACTTGCACTTCTTCTGTTTTCAAGCAGGTAAGTCACCACAGATCTCGTCAATTGGTGGTGTATGTAATCTGCAAGAGATCTAGGAAAAAAAACCACTCTCTCCTTCCTTCCTAAGCTTCAGCATTAACCAGGAAGAAAGACCCCTTTAGATAATATTAGTCAATAAAGTTACTACTTGGTGAATTTTTCTGGCATTAGCTACCACCAAAGCAAGCAGCCGTGCAAATATAATTGATACATGGAACTGAATACTGGTGGAAAACACTTCTGTTTGCTCTGTCAGGAGATGTCCACAACCAGCGCTGGTAACCAGTCGGTGCACAAGCCGGTGCTGACATTTAACCATACGTTGCCAAAAGGGATGTTTTGAGAGTGAAACTGAAGCCACACAGAAGAGATGAGGTAGAGTTCAGTTTTCTGCCCAGGGTGCCTGCAGAAAAGCCACACAGAGCAAGATTCACCTTGCTGAAATAGAACAGCCTAAAAGTTGGCATTTGCTCTGAATTCACTGCCTCCCTGGAGAAGATGGAGAGGGAACGGCACCTGCAGCAGGTGCCCCTGACCTGTCACCCTGGTGTGGAAAGCAGGCAGAGAGACATTGCATTACAGCTATTAGAAGAAAGTATTCAGAAAACCTTGAAACTTTCCACTTTTTAGCTCTTTTACTTTCCAATTCTAAGTGAATCCCTACAGCTCTAAACACTATCCAAAAACTACAGTAGTTCACTGTCTGGCTCTATGTTTTTAGGGTACTACTCTTTTGAAATGTATAGATGGGATTTTACAGGAACTAATCTTTTAATTCCACTCTCTGGTAATATAATCCAAAATTATTTCACTTTAATCTGAAGTTTAATCTGAAGTTTTTCTCTCAAAAAGAAACAAGATTCATGTGAAGTCAAAAAGTGAAATGGAAAAAAAAAAAAATACTACCGCAAGTTTGAAGTTTTGAAGACTGTGTAAAAAACTACTTCAGATTGTACTACTGTTATGTGTCCTTGGAGGGAATGAGTAACTATTACAGTGTCAGAAAATCTACAAAAACACCAGAAAGAAAAAAGATATCAATATGGTATCAAAACTGCTGGTTCTATTAAAAAAAAAAAGCTAACACTGAAGATTCAGAAAACAAAGGCTAACACACTAACTGATTTACTTTGAAATAAAAGCAAAAGCTGTTAAAAAAATTTTACTTCAGGCACAAAAACAAACTGCACTGCTTAAGTAAAATATAACCATCTTGAACTATCATTTTAATGATTTTTCAATGAATTTCATGTATTAGTCCTAAGCCAATAGCTATTAAATGGTTTGGGGAGGAAGTTATGTTAAAAGTATGGAATTGTATTTAAGCTGAATTAATTCTTCGAGTACTACATGGAATTATCAAAAGCCTAATTAACAGGCATACCTTGTGTCCACCAGCCATGTCCAAGGGTCACAGTGATAGCATGTTGAGGTGATATTAGATCATCACTGAAAAAACCCACCTTAAATAGCACAGTATTCTCTTGCTTCCACGGAGCCAGTGGACCACGGCAGAAGTAGCATCAATATTTCTCACTACATGATACAAACTTCTTATTATAGAATTCCTATTTCAGAAGGCTCACTTCAGCTTTAAGATCATTATCACCATAGCTGAAACATCAGTTATACATCAGTTATGTAAATGCAGCTGCAGTTTGTATGGTTGCACAATGCACCGCAGCTCTTAAGACTCCCAGTACACAGTAAAAAAAAAAAAAAATCTACATGTAGAATCATAGAATCAGAATTGTCAGGGTTGGAAGGCACCTTAAAGATCATCGGGTTCCAACCCCACTGTCATGGGCAGGAACACCTCCCACTAAAGCAGGTTGCTCAGAGCCCCATCCAGCTCAGCCTTAAAAACTTCCAGGGATGGGGCTTCCACCACCTCTCTGGGCAACCTGTGCCAGTGTCTCACCACCCTCATGGTGAAGAACTTCTTCCTAATGTCCAGTCTGAATCTACCCACCTCTAGTTTTGATCCATCCCCTCCAGCCCTACCACTCCCTGACAGCCTAAAAAGTCCCTCCCCCAGCTTTCCCCCTTAAGATACTGGAGGGCCACAATAAGGTCTCCTCGGAGCCTTCTCTTCTCCAGACTGAACAACCCCAACTCTCTCAGTCTGTCCTCACAGGAGAGGTGCTCCAGCCCTTTGATCATCCTCGTGGCCCTTCTTTTGGACATGTTCCAGCACATCCTTATCTTTCCTGTATTAGAGGCTCCAGAACTGGATGCAGCACTCCAGGTGGGGTCTCACATGAGTGGAGTAAAGGGGGAGAATCACCTCCCTCAACCTGCTGGCCATGCTTCTCTTGATGCAGCCCAGGATACAGTCAGCCTTCTGGGCTGCAAGGATACACTGATGGCTCATGTTGAGCTTCTCATCCACCATGTGCATGTACACAAGCCAGTTGAGCTGGTTTATCCCCACGTCAAATGTATTTGGTGGACCAGTCTGAGACTAAATTTATCAGGGTCCAATAGGATATTAAATCAAGTCTCCAGAGTTCAAAATATAATGCTCACTCAAAACACAATCTATGGAATTGATTTTAAATAGAAGTCATTAATTCGTTTCTCCCACAATCTGCACATCTGCTATTCTGCTGTCCTTCTTGTCCGTCCTTATGCACATCGCAAGACAAAAAATCTGCATTAACTAATCTGCTATGGAGGACACGTTTATGAAAGTCCCTATCCCCCATGGTTATCTACAGGTTAGATGTGATGACCCAGAAGTCCTCTCCCAGCCTTACGCTCCTGCAGAACACCCGTATAACAACAGCAGCTGTCCAGAGCACAGGGCAACAGCAAAGGCTCTGGCATTCCCCAGCTGAGAAAACACCATTTCACCACAGGTTGTACAGCAAACACACGAGCTACTTCCAGAGCAAATCAAATATTTGAACAAGCAGAGAGTGATGCATTTCAGTCATGCGTGAAGAGAAACCCAGTGAATAAGAATTATACAATGCCACCATGAACTTGCCCTTAAGAGACACAAGTCAAGTTTATTCTGAACGGAATAGTCAGCAAACACAGAAGCTTTTTTTATTTTATTTTTTTTCCTGAAGGTGGAGCATAGACAATTTTCCGAGTGTCATAAAAGATAAAAAACATGACAAGAAGGGGTAGGCCTGCATTCTTCTATAGAAGAATCACCTTTAGCTTACTTTTAAAAGACCAAACATTAAAAAAAAACAAACCCTGCACTTTGTTTTTTTGGTCTGATAATTCAAATCATTTCCAGGATGAGAAAGAGAGGTAAGAGCTTCAAATGATGCAAAATAAAGGAATTGAAATTCACAGGGACATCTGACTTTCACAGCTGAAGCATGAGAGCGGCTAAGTGTATAACAAAGCTCGCCTACAACAAGGTCTTCAAGAAACACTGAGATTGTTCAAGTGCACAAATCTTTCTGATCAGAAGCAGGGAAAGCCTGTTTATCATTTAAGCTCTGCTAGAGCTAAGAGCACGAGCAGCAGCTGATTTTAGCTTTTAGTACGTGGTGCGTTCCTCCTGACCACAGGTAACAACAGATCTAGAAAAAGGGAATAATGACAAAAGACAGATTTCATCTGATGAAGGGGGAAAACATCCCTGAATATCAAACTGACAATCCAAGAAGTGTCTTTTGAAGTACTTTTGACAGGTATAGTGACAAAAGTCCATACAGAAGTACAACCACCAAAAAAACACAGATCAAGCTGTAAGACTGGAATTTGAAGTTTGGAGACCAGAAATCAGACCAGACCACTGCAGACTGGGAAGAACAGGACACCAGACCAATCTCTGAGGCTGGGTGTCCAAAGTACACAGGTGGATGGATGACTGTGCTCCCTCCTGCACATACACCAGCCCTATCCCATCTTACCTACATCCTATGTAGGCATATGTAGACCAGGCCCTTCTAGAAATACACGCTGTCTGCAGCCCATGTCTACCCACCAGTCAGATGAAGACTATGAGTAGAAGCTGGCTTTTCAGATCCCATACAGGGGAGCTATGCCACCAGAAGGCAGTAGGCTGAGCAAGTCTCATAATACCATATGGTATCTCTCAAAATATCATATGGTATTTTATCCACAGCACTACTGGGAGAGACATATCCAGGCTAGAAGCCGCCTTTTCCTCTTTCTCTCTTTCTCTACGTCTATTTAGCATTGATGGCATGGAGGCTTGATTCAACTCATACTTCTGCTGAGCAGAAATTCTGGAGAAGGGAGATGAACAAGTCCAGGATTGACAGCCTGTGTGCTAGAATATCAACATCAGAAGAGTCCAGCTGATCTACAGACCAAATGTCAGAACCCACTCACCTTGTCATCCTGCTGATCACCAAGAATGATTCAGAGAAGTGATCCCTGGAAAAAAGAATGTTGCTCTGCATCCCACAATACTACTGTAGCAGGATACTACAGCATGCAAGGCCTCAGTGTCAAATGTTGCTTCACGAGACATATGAGCCCACAACATTTCACAGGTCACCACTGTTAAGTCCAATTTTACAGATGCGTAGCCCTGTAGTGATGAGACTCAAGTGTGTGCTTCCTCTGACCTGGATTACATCTGCCGAGGAAATCATCTGCTGTAGTCTAGAGCAGAGCCCTAGTACACAGCAACATAAACCCAGCAATCAGGAAACCAAGCACGAGGCTGAGAACGCACCAGTTTGATGGTGTAGATGTACCTATCACTATTGGGTGGAACAAGTTCAGGCAGAATATCAATTTATTTAGGAAGAACCTTCAAGGAAAAAAACAAAACCACCTTAATATTTAAATTGCAAATATGTGAAGCTTAGAATACTTTTGCTGAATATCTTTACATGTAGATGAAAGGGAAGGGTAGGATCATTGCCTGGATCCAGTTACATGCTTTTGAGAGAGACTTAAGATGAAATTGTCTTGAGAAGTTATCTAGAGCAAGGTATGGTGTTGGGAATTAACTGACTAGCTGCTGTAAAGGCAACAATGACAGATTTAGCAATGTCCTGAGTAACAATGTTTGCTTAAAAAGCAGAGAACAATATCAGAAGGCTATCTGTGGCTTTGTGAAGCTTCATCTTCATTAATAGAGAGGAACTTATTAAGAAAATGAAAAGGACTGACTTCCTCCTGAGGTACCTAGATATGGTATCTTACACTGAATTTTCATTCTGTGATGATGGTCATCATGCAGGCTCAAAGAACTTTCTAGACCACTGACTGATGTGTTGCTTTTGGACGACTCCTGTGATAAAGGAAGGAGTTTAGCAAATGAAGTCGCAAAATATTGATACTAAGTATGAATATTTGTGCTCAGAGAAATAGAAAATCCAGTTGAGACAACATACAAAGGGTCCTGAAAATGTAATGCATTAAAAATTGTTTAAAATTAAATATTTACCCAGATCCTTAATGAGCGATAATGCTTCCCAGGATATAAATACTCCACCTCCATCATCCATAGCTCCCTGCCCAACGTCCCAGCTATCCAGATGTCCACTGACCAATACAACCTAGAAAAACAATTATGAGAAAATATATCTACATGAAAATACTGAATCAGAAAAGTCAATTCAGCATTAAAGCATTTTAATGATTTTGTCACAAATTTGGCTTTTTAGTTTAGAACAGGAAGAAAGAAGCATTTCAACTAAAACTAAAACACTGTTCTCTAGTCACTGAATATAAATCTGGAGTGACCAAATGTGATGTACTGCTTCAAACCACTGCCGAAATCAAAGTAGATAATGCTGTGAGAAATGTTTAAATGAAAGGGTTTGTCTTGTATATTAACAAAGTGCATAATTCCCAGGCATGCAGGACAATTACCTTGCAGAATGTTGAAAATTTCTCTCATATTGCAGTTGTTTAAGCCCTTAGGCACAAAATTTGATTAACCCTATTTTTGGGTGCATAAGGAAGAAATACGAACTTAACGGTTGAAGTGTTCCCAGACAGAAGTTGTTGGTTTATTACATATCCGTGGTACTCGTCACAGAGGGCCTCCAATTTATTACTGGATCCCCTACGTGCTACAACAATGAAAAAGTATTTTATAGTTCCATTAGTCATAAGGATATTTCAAAAGAAAAGTGCCACGAGAGAGTGTCAGATAGGTTTTCTGCAAAGCAGGCTTTGTGGCTAGAGCGAAGTATCCTAGTATACATATCTCCAGAAACAGCCACTTTCAGATCTGAACTCTTCAAATGTTGACAAGCAGCATCAGACCAATAGGAGAAGAGAGACGGTTCTGGACATGAAGCTTAAGGGCTTATGGATCTGTGATTGCATTGGGGAGGTCAAGGAGGGACAAGAACTCTGAGCCGAGCCTGCAGTGCGATAGAATGATACAGCAGGACAAAAACAAGAGTGGGGAGCTGCCACAGTGCCCCAGGAATCATTGAAGAACTGGTACTAGTAAAGAGTACCCTTAGGATAGGGTGGAAGTGTCTAAACTATGACAGTTCAGCACAGTGGAAAAACTGAGGGAGACCCTGGAGCATCTGTCCGTGTCCTGCCCAGACATGAAGGGATGCTTCCCACTCTCTAGTTGGCTGATGTCAAACAGGTCTCAAGAGTTGTGGGATCAGAAAAAGGTGAAAATGACCCATTCCTCCTACCACCCTCTCCCTAAGGGATGAGGATCTCCTAGAATACCATCTCGCCTTTCATTCACAACGGGAAAACTACTCTACCACTGAAAATAAGAACATAGGAAAAACTTACTATTATCACCCCTGGATGGTGAGAGCCTGTGCTGTCAAGTGTGCAGCTAACATTGCAAGAAACTAACCTGGGGTCCTGGAGCAAAGATCATTATTTTCCCCTTCACATGAGAGAAATCTTAGTATGTTTTCACTGGTCATTAAAAATAAAGGACAAACAGATCACAGCAAGACAAAACACTCATCAAACACAACTGTGTTTTCTCACCCAACCAAATATGAACACAGGCAACACAACTAAGAGGCACGGCCCTTGCATTAACAGACAAAGGATGATGGTGGCCCTTGGGCCATGATTAATGACTAGTCCTATCCACAGTATTGCCATCTGTCCAGCCAGAATGCACCAAACCCCTTTAAACTTAGAACATACACTGTGAAGTGTTTATAAATTTGTGTATTATAAAAACCAGAAGTGTCACGCCATAAAAGCTGGAAAAGCTTGTGATCAGAAACTGAAGAGCAGTTTACTCTTTCCTTCTCAGATGTTTCAACTCTTTTCTGCTTATCCAGACTTAACATGTGCTTACTTTCCAGCACAGACTGATTTTCTTGGTAGTTGACAGACATGCTGCAGCCCTTATTCCAAAAGCTCGCCTCCCTCAAAAGCTCTTAAATCTGGATGGCAGGTCCCTCTGTAAAAGGCTCAGATGTATTCAGGAGGGATTCCTGTAATTTAATGTCATGATTCTCCCAGGCCCAGAGTGAAAGGCTGCAAACAGCATGTTTTCCAGGGACAAAGTACTTTGTCCACAGCAGCCCTTTGCTACAATAGAAACATAGCTTGAAACCAGATAATCTAAGAAAAGCCGTGCCAGCTTTGGGGGTAGAAGTGCTCACTGCAGTACTCCTTGCTCTTTTTGTCTTCTAATAAGAGAGGACTAAATACACACACACGCACACACTTGCAGGTGGTGAGGGCAATGCATGAATGAACTCTGCTTTGAGAGCTTGGGATGCATGTGCAGCCCCACTGCAACTTGCCTATGGAGGACAGAGTTCAAACAACACCACATTTTGCAGCTGACTGATGCAGACTCATTACTATCCAATCCATAAGGAATTTGCAAAGAATAATAGTTTTGGTTTTTTTTAAAGAACAGAAAAGGGTCTGAGTGAAAGCACAGCTGTCTTCAGCTGAAAGGATGTCTATTCCACAACTGCCATGTGGTTGGTTTGTTCTTAAAGCAAAAATTGGTTTTATCAAGGTAGCTATTCACTCTGCTGGGAAACAGACCTTCAGCTGAAGTGAATTAGTTAGAGTAAGTTTGTAAACTCATTGAGAGAGAAGCAAGTTTACAACAGAAGCAATGCCTTGTCTTTAGCAGTGAAATAATACCTCACTGAAGCAGTTCCCTGGCAGCAATCTCAGCATAAGGGTCTGAGAGGGATTTACTCCTCATTTCTGTGAAACAACACATATTGCAGCAGCAGGAAATTTTGAATAAGAAGAAAGTGGTGTAATCCCATTTAGGGTTACAGACTCCAATCGTAAAGCATCTTTATCAACTCCAGAACATTAAACCAAAACAGATCAAGGTTCAAGTGGACTGAGAAAGTCAGATAACTTTATGGATGAACTTCTACCTAAATTTACCTAAGCTGATGCCAAGAGCAATTATATAAATACAACCAATGTACTTCTATGTGAAAGTTTTTTCAGAACTCTTTTTTTTCTTCTTCTTTTTAAATCCATCATGCTTTTGTATCAGCTGCTAAATGAAGGTTTCAGTGATCCTGCTGATAGCTAACCACAGACATTTTTAAAAGCAGGCACAGTCAAAAAATAGCAAACCCTCTACATTTATCTTGGTCTTTAAGGATATATAATGTGTCTGGGCAACTGAATGGAAGTATTTCTGAAATTCACTCTAAACCACTGTATTATTTAAAATCATAGTATAAAATAGAAGTATTATAATTTGCTGGACAATTAGGCTAATAACAAAGGCAGTTAATGCTATCAAGGACATATGATTATTGCATTTTCCACGTTGCTGTCATATCTATTATGTGGTTCTGAGCTCCGAATTTACACAGGCTAATCACATTTGCACAAAACATGCCTGTAGAAATATCAGCACATGCTAACAGAATGTAAGCATTACAAAGCAACGTTAAGTAAATCTATGTAAGTGTAAGTAATTGTTTCAAATATACAGAGAAACCACAAGCAACCATCCAGGACAGTGCAAATACAGCAATACTCATTTGCCAAATTGACCACAAATAAATTTAGGATAAGACAGCTTGCACACAATACGGCAACTGAAGATTTGGCTTTCCTGCGGTGATACAGCTAAGAAATGCCACTCTAGACACAGTCCTCAGACAATACAGCAGAAGCGAAACTGCAGGAAACATTTCAAATAGATGAGGTATTCTATTTCCTCCTGCACTAGCTTTATGACCTCTATTGGATGTCTGTAAGTCATGCCCAGCATTTCAATCAAGCATATTGAAATATTTTGAGATTTCTATCATAATTTTTATATTTATATA
>JANHGN010006376.1:34653-44659 GCA_024605025.1 Megaceryle maxima | reverse complement strand
GTGGGGGGAAGGGCAGTCACAAGGATTTTATTATTTGTTAGTTGGCATAGTGTGCTCTGATACAGCTTGCAGCCTCACTACGTTTGTATGTTTTAAGCTAGCAAAAAAAAATTTAATTTTTCACCTTTTTTTTTTGGTATGCCTGTGTTTAATTATGTTCTTGTTTTAAGGAGGTATGAATTCCTATTCTACTATAGCTTTGGAACATTCTGGATTTAAACAGTCAAAAGTGAGGTACTGAAATGGCAAAACTGTCTTAAATCTTGATAGAATTATAATTCAGATACCATTTAGAAGCACTGGAGTGTGGTTTAATGTTATCTGAACTTGAGTAATAAGATAGTAAGGTTTTTAGAGTGTTGTTAATGCATGTCTTTCGTGTATTTTGAGGCCAAAGGCTGAGTGATTTTTACCAACTGATGCATTAGTAGTCCAGTAATGCATGCTCCTATCGTATCTTTTATTTATTTGTTTGGTGTTGTGTGTGGGTTTGTGTTTTTGTTTTGGTTTGGTTTGGTTTTTTTTGGGGGGGGGGGTGTTTGGTGGGGGTGGTTTTGTTTTGTTTTTTGGATAAGCCATGTTTTACTCTATTTATTGGAAAGGACATGAAAAAAAATTAAAGAATCTGCATATGGACTTTTTTTTTTTAATATTTTGCTTTTTTTCTTTCTTCTCCCTGGGTTTAAAGCTCCCATTCTTGTGAATAATGTTTTTAACATGACTTATGGGACTACACAGCTCTGCGGTCTAACTTCATGGCCTCAGTCATGTTCTCAAGCAGACCTCTGATTTAAGATTAGAATTAAAGTAATTTTATACAGTTCACAAAAGTGTTCTTGGAGGGAGGGGGGGATGAAATAAACCCCAATATTATTTCATACTCAGATTTTACACTTGATCTTAGAGATTGCAAATTTTATGCACCAGGAACCTCTTGGGAATTTTGAGATCTTCCAGAGTTTCCCTGTATGAGTTTTAGTGAGTCAGTTTGTCTTTGTGACTCAGTTTCTCTACTTGTAAAAGCAGATCTGTGATTTATTTTAAGGTGGAAATATTACAAAGGAAATTCTACCTTTATTTTT
Source organism: Megaceryle maxima (assembly GCA_024605025.1). NCBI lineage: Eukaryota > Metazoa > Chordata > Aves > Coraciiformes > Cerylidae > Megaceryle > Megaceryle maxima. Next base: position 43,577 of record JANHGN010006376.1, on the reverse strand, counting down.
TAACTCTAGTGATGTTGGTTACTTGCAGTATATTAATAAAATAAATATATTTCCCCCTCCCCAGAAAAAGGTTTTTGAAAGAGGAAAGGTTTGGAATCTAGATTTTTCTTCTTTTCAAGAGATGTTTCTGATGTACCATCACTATGTTACAAATTCAGTAATATGGATTGTAGTTCTGAAACCATTTGTGTGTCTCGAAGCTTTCCATATCTGAATAAAATATCTGCTTAACTGTCACTTAGCATTTTGGGTGAACTTATTTGCTGTCTGGGAAATTTCAAAGGGGAAATAATACTGGGCTTTTAGACTATATCTAAGGAAAGTTTTTCCTAGCACTAAAATTCAGATTACTTTTAGGAGTTGCATTACCTCTCATTTTTCAGCACCCGCAACTGTTAATACTCCGTTGGAAGGCAACGGATATCGATGTCACACTTGAAGCTGTAGTGTCTCCCTAGTCCTCATCTCAGCTTGGATGTAAGGACACTTAATTTTGAGTGCATTCTAATACTAATTTTAGTAAGGACTATTTTTGGGACTTAGTTAAGGAGTGTTGTATGTAATTGTAGAATCATAGCATTGTTCTAAACAGATTAATTTAAATGAAGGTTTAATTAAAGTATTTTGCTGTTTTCCTATAACATTCTAACAAAATTGAATTGGGGGGGATGTAGATTGGTGAATATATAACAATGTATGACTTCTGGAGAGATCCCAAAAAAGTCTCTGTTACCGGCCTTATGACTTCCATACAAACAAGCATTTGTGAATCGTTCAAAACCAAATTTTGTTGGACAGTGTTTTTGGAACAGGTATAGTATTTAATTGTTTCCACTGTGCAAACAGTAGTTTTGATGTATTACTATGAATGAAACTTAAGGCATCTCTGGCAAAAATACACTGAAACTTTTTTTATTTATATATGTAGAATGTGGATTAAGAACAAAAGTACCTTTTATTCTTCCAAATTTTGGATTATTTAAATTATTAATTGTAGTGGGCTTTTGAATTGTGCAAGACAAATATTTCTAACTAGATCAGTGTTCATATTCTCTTAGAGTTGTACCCATAAAAGTTAGCTTAATCTCATTGAGGATCCAAAATTCTGCTCATGACCTTCATACTAAAAAAACCCTGTTGTGTTGAAAGACAAAACTGCTGTTAACTTTAAGGCATAACAAACAAGACATTTTAAAAAAACCTTGTAAAGGTTTCATATACTTCCTAGGAGAGACTGAGGTAATTTTTATTTTCTCTTGCAAACCTTGATGTGGTATTAATGAAATGGGCAAGATTTTAAGCTCTACTGATTGTTAGAAAATTCTAATAATGAAGGTTATCTGTAAAGCTTTGTTGTACAAAGTATGTTTTTAAAACATGCCTGACTTAAGTGCTTTCTTATCTTTGTTTTTATAAAACAAAATACTCGGTAAGAACTATAGTAAATCAGTGTCCACTCAAGTTATGTGTTTTAAAAGTACAAATGAAGAATATATTGATGTAGCATACACATTGCATCCTGTGCAAATAAAATGTGTGTGTTTGTTTTGCATAGTTTATTGAAAGACTGCTCTCGTGTGATAGTTCATATGCTGCTTAGATGGAGATGCAGTGTTGTAAAACGGGTGAGACTGGCAAGGGACCAGTAGTTTTGCAAATCAGGCTAAGCATGGGAATGCCAAAATAGTATTGATCCTAATTCTAGAATTAAAATGTTTTAAGTTAATATCTACACCTATTGGAAATGTTAAAATGTCATAGTGCAGGCTCAGGTTTAGACAAGCCTTTTTCTATGCTATTCCCATTTGTAGTTGTCTTGTTTATTGGTTTATGCCATCATAGTATAGATAATCATTGACTTTTATATCTTTATCTCAAAAATAAATTGCAGTCAACTTCAAAGACAAGATAAGAATAGATTTTAATGACATTATTATACTTTATATTACAATTTAAGAAGAGCCTATAATCTATTGTCCATTGTTGGTTATTCCATCATAGAAAGTGATGAAATTAATATCCTATGTTTACAAAATGAGAATTGAAAATGTATACAGGTTAGTAGGTTTGGATCTTTTACACAGAGGAGCTCTGAATATTTAAATTAGTTTGGTGTTCATCACTCTAACTTTTCTAACCTGACTTAAGTCTAAAGATACTTTTTTTTCTTTAGCAGTGGGTGATGCTCTTAACTTGCCTTCAGTAGACAAAACGCACTAACTCCTAATTAGAATGTTTGTAATGGGGCTGTGTTTAAAACCATATCACAAGACAGATGATATTCCAAGTCTAGACAGTTAATCCTGTTTTAACTGTTGGTTTAAAGAAACTTTTCTAATGAGGAATGTTTTCAGTAGGTTTTACTTAAACTGAAGGTGAAGACCTGAGAATTACAACAATTTATTTATAGTTTTTGAGGAAGGCATAGAGAGATTATACTTCTCATTTGGTTTCCAAATCTCTTGTTCTAGAACTGTGAAAGAAATGCAAATGTATTTATATATAACAGATAAACAATACAGTAGTTATTTTGCTGTTTATAAGGATAAGGTTCCTCCCTTGGGTGCTTTATCAAGTAATACGGCTAGTGTGGGTTTTTTGTGTTTGTTGTTGTTGTGGGGTTTTTTTGTTTGTTTGTTTGTTTTTTTGTTTTGTGTTTTTTTTGTTTGTTTTTGTTTTGTTTGTTTTTTGCTTAGGGTAGAAAGAATGACTAGTGTTTTGTTGGGTGGGTGGTTGTTGTTTGGTTTTTGTTGTTTGGTTGGGTTTTTTAATATAATGTTCAGTGTCTTACTTTCTAATCCCACCTTCTGTACTGGAAGACATAAAGAATATAGAAATAAAAGAAACTGCATCTTCATCCCTTCCCCCTGGCCTTTCTGTGTGGCAGTAATGGTGAAAGTCAAAAGCTGCTAGGCAGAATTTCTTTGTTGTGTTTATTCTAAGATGACTTATTTAATATCTTTGTTATCACAATTAAAAATACATACTGTGATCTCCTTTGAAAGCGCAAAGACAGAAAGTGAAAAATGCATGAAATCCTAAATTTCTGAACGTGAATCAGTCAATAGAATTTTGTGAAATAATAGCAGTTGAAAACAATTTTTTTTTTTTTTTTCTTGAAAGAAGGAAAAAAGATCTTAAGTGGTGGGGTGTGTTTTTTCTGTGGTGGTTTGGTTTTTTTTTGTTGTTGTTTTGGTTTTTTTTTGTTTTGTTTTGTTGTTGTTTTTTTTTTTTTTTTTCTGTTCTTGAACATGACATAGTCCCTTCTCTTTGGTCCCATGCCCTATTCCTCCCAAAAACTTGGTAAAGAGCAGTGAAATAGTGCCAGGTTTTTACCAAGAAACATAGTGTAGTTTGACCTGTAGTTAAAATTACATACAAGAGTTTTTCTAGCTACTAGAAATTAAAGTTTCTGTTTGAGAGAGTGCAGCTTTCTGACTTTTGTGTTTAGACTTCTAGGCATAAATGTAACAGTTGAGTGACTGTCTACAAATTGCTTCCCCAAGTAAAAGTAGAAGGGCTGTTGTGCTGTTCATGTAAGTCAAATGCCACTGGTAAAACAAAGGAACAAGTTTTTGGAATCTACCTAGGTGAAAACATGTTAAAGTAGAAGTTTGTTTAGCTGAAATGCCAGACTTCAAATAAATCAAAATAAATTACTTTTTGTGTAGTAGATATGTAATGATTACAGTAGACTCCCAAGTCTTACTAAGCAGTATAGAAAAAATAACGTGAGTTACTTTATTTGATATCATAAAACTAGCAAAATACTTTGGATTGCTGAAGGCAATACCAATGTGTATTTGTAGCCATGTTTTCTCCAAAAAACCTCTTATTACTACTTAGGAATATTGGGCCTTAAAATTTAGACCTTTCAGTGACAGAAACATCATGATGTGCTACATGTAATAAAAAATACACTTAGCCCTTAAAGTTGTAGACATGACTTACAGACTATTCTTAGAGAGTGTGGACTGTATGTACTTGCAGAAACACTTCATATTTTGACATGCTTGTCAAGAATATTAACTTAAGGTAAGAGGTGTAAGTAAAGTTTTCTTGAAGAATAATGGGCAAGTCATAGGCTTTTTGTATAAGTTTGATCAACTATTATTTACCACTTTGTGGTGGATGGAAAAAAATGTTTGCGGTAAAACAGCTGATAAAAAGAATGACTAAAGAGCAAAGATACTTAATATTGGGGAAACGGCTTTGTTTTCTTAACCTTTGAGTTTCTATTTAAAGGAATTTTACATCTCCCAGTGATATAACACATTAAAGTAGCTAGTATGTACTTCTCCAAGCAATACTGCTATCAAAAATTATTTTTCTCTTGCTATTCTTCATGTGCTGTACTTGTCTTGTATTTTATAATTCCTTGACTGTTCACCTCAAATAACTTCTGAGTTTTGAATGGAAAGGCTTTTTTGTGTGTGGTTTATTTTTAAGAAGTGTGGCAGGTGTTTAGTAAACTTAGGGACATAAAGTGATTGGCAGTTCACTTTCAGTTTTTGGGGTTGATTTCTGTAAATATACCATGCTTACTGATTTTTGTTCTCCTTTTTCTGTATACCTCTGTTCACTGCTGCTTTGATAGATTTCTGTTCAATAAACTAATTTTTACTCTTTCTGTGACTGCATTTACCTTTATTTCCCTTCTACTGCTCATTCTTTTTCTCTTTGTAGTCACGTAATTTGTCTAACTTCCCCTGAGAGAAGAAAAGGAGGAGTGAAGAGAGAGAAGAGGTAAGGGGAAATCTTAATGTTTTAATGGCATAAATATTTGAGAAAGAGATATTTTTCATCACTTCTTCAGGAATACAAAGAAGGGTGCTCTTGGACCAGATAGTAAAGATAGCTTACAGCCATTGGAAACTAGCTCTTCTGTATGGCAGAAACACACTGCTTTTAGGTTTATACTTAAAAGGTCAGCTTTCTTTCCCCTGACAGGCATTAGTGTAACACATTAATTATCTGCATACTGAAGAATTGATACTTACGTGATGTAAAGTCAAATTTTTTGTGTGTGTGAGAATCTTGGATGTCATGGAAGAGGCAGGTTTTTGTTTTTTTTCCCTTCTTCTAGATTTAAAACTCAAGATCAATTCATGAAGTTTGGCTGTCATTGCAAACATGACTGGGGACTTTGTTGAATCTTAAGTCCTGTATGTATTACAGCAGGATGATCCAAAGTATGCTAATGAACTATTTATTAGGCTTGTTCTTACTCTGTATCGGCACTAGATTAAAAGCATAGGAGGAGCCGCCTTACCCTGTAGTGGTTTGGCTATAATAGCCTTATTTCTTGAATAAGTTGGTCTAATGATTGCTCAGTCTCTGTCCAAAAAAAAAAAAAAAAAAAAAAAGGATAGTAATTTAACCCTTGAAATATCGGAAATTTAATGAAAATCCAAAAGGATGGAAAGGGGCACTATAAGCAGTGTCCTGGGAGAGGCAGAGGGATGAAGCATAATGATTTTAGCTGTTACCTGTCATGTGTAACTCCAAACCAGCTATAGGTAGCTGCTTTTTGGTGATTGTGTGTGTTTTTGCTCTGGCTTGGTTTGGTTTTTTTGTGTGTCTATTGCTGACAGGGCATGTGAGGAGGAGGTGAGGTGGACCTGACTGAAGACCATATGCAGGTCAATGTAGATGGCATAGGAGGATATTGAGGGGCTTACAAGTGAGGCCATGACCAGTTAATATTGTGAAAAGGAAGATACTGCTATTAGAAAGATACAGAGAATATTAGGTCAGTGGGAATGTTTAAGCACAAACTACAGATAAGCAAGAAACCAGACTTGGTTTGGAACAAGTTTTCTTCTATGTGATTTGCCAGAGTTGGTCATTGATGGGTCCTAATTTGTACATTGTATTTGAGTGGGCCTACTGTGTCTTGGTTTTACCTACAACCCTTTTTTATCTTGGCACACATTGGAAGCAGGTTGCTAATTTACCTCTCAGGTTACAATAGAGAGCAGCAAACAGCAGCAAAAGTCTGAATTTGGACTCATAGTTTTTTGTAATCCTGCATCCTTCATACTGCAGCGGTGTAACATTAGGAGGAATATACAACTTCCAAATCTCTTGGCCAAATCTGTACCGTGGTGGAGCATGTCTAGGGAAACAGAGAAAGAAAGAACTTCCTTGTGGGTGAGATTAGTCATTTATTCATGTATTCTGCTTCTAGGTCTGGTTAGAGATGTGTTATCTCCTTAGAAACAGACAACAATAACTAAATACTCCGATTACTTTGATATTTATGCTACATATGTGTATGCTGCATATATTTTTTCCAGATTTGTGCATACATACACATGTGCAAATGGAGTAGTTCGCTATTTGAAGGGTATCTAGAGTATACCATAAAGTCATTTTCTATCACTAATGTTCAAAACAAACTATTTTATAGAGAAGATGCAAATGCTTGGAGCAGTAGTAGAAAGCAGTTGTTCAGCAAAACTTTTTTTTTTTTTGTAAAATATTCATGTTTTCTTCTTTCTCTGTAAACTGCTTCCTCCAACAAAGAAACAAAAGCCCCAACCAACCAACCAACCAACCCACAAAAAAAACCAAACAAACCAACAAAAAAACCCAAACAAGTTGAAGATAAAAGAAAAAAAATTGTAGGCATGGAAGCTCAGTTTTGGCTCTGTGCCTGTTCAGATGGTAGTTTTCATGCTGGTTCTGTGGCCTATGGTAGACTTTATTGACAGGTGCATTTTTATTTAGAAATTTCTCCTGTATGGATTGTGCTAGGGCATAGATGTATAAGCTTTTCTTAAGTCTGTTCTTGTAGATTGCTTTGTGGGAAGGGTGGTTCCCATGACCACAGATTAAAATTGTTGGCTTGTAAATTGGAAGGAAGGCATGACAAGAATTGCTCTCGCTAATGATTGCGAAACGTGCATACGTGTATGATGTAATCAGGAGGAGGGAATGGGGGAATGTTTAGATTGCATGCTCAGTAAGAGGCAACTTATGCATAAGAGATGCTTTTAAGTGTGTTTTAAATTCTTTTCCCCTTTTTCCATTGTATGTAGTAGGCTTGATTTGGTGTGTCTCAATGTTAAGGTACATAACTCTGTTCCTATATGTTATATTGAGCACCTGCTCTTCAAATGTGTTTTTATTCACCTCCCTTTATGAAGAAAGCATTTTTAAGGGGAAGGAAGACACCAGCACACCTTGTAGACTAGACTTTCTGGTTCAGTAAGAAAATCAAACAAAATAATACCTTTTGGTCATCTGTGTCTACCTGAGATGACTTGTGTAGAAAACTAACACCGCGACCAGCAAGAGTCAGCAGAGGTCTGGAAGCAGTAGCACCATCTTGGACATCTTTGCGTGTTTCCCAGAAGACCTTGTTGAGATGGAAAACTGTTGTTAGTTCAGAGTGATTCTTTGTGACTCTGTAGAGCTAGCCTGGACCCACAGTAGCATGACTTTTCTGCTAGGAGCAAATGGAAGTTGGAGCTTTGCTTTGGGCTTAGTACTATATGAATACAGGTAGATTGTTTTTACACTGGAAATGACTTGAGATTACAACAGGATTAGCATTGTGCATTGATTGTGCTGAAGGGTCTTGCTTGACTCAAAACTGTCATGAAACTAGCTTGAGTATTTTATATCCGAATAATTTTTGCCTGCAAATCTTACCACTCTTCGCTACCCTTCCTCTTCTTCCTTGGTCTGTGCGCAAGTGGAAAATTAACTGTACATACTACTTTGTTTCAGCAATTTAATCTGTTTGTTCCAGTAAGCATCAAGTTAATTCCCTTAGATTTGTACACATCCCTTAAAAAGGAATCTTTATGTATAATTTGTGTATTCTGATACTTAAATACTGCTTCAGGAAATTGGTAATAATTTTTTGCCTGTAAATAAAGGGTGTAAGGCAGTGGGTTTATCAGTACTCCTAGTTTAGCAAAAGAGCCTGCTCTGTATGTGTGCTCAGGGGAGGTAAGCTCTGCTGAAATATGATGTGAACTACCTGTTTCTCTGTAAGTTGGGAAATGTGGGCTGTAACTCATCAGATGTTCAGGAGTGATAATTATTCCCAGACATTTCAGTTACTCAATTTACTAAAAATGGGTAAATTATTACTTTCACCTTTTACATATTTTGTAATAGGTATTTAAAGTTATGTAATTTTGCTTTTAAGGAAAGACAGTTGATGTAAGGAGATTGGTTAGAAGGTTTTGATTCCCTCCCCCCCAGTTATGTTTATTTTTTATATAGGTCTTGTGAAGATGCAGAGCAGACACGGTATAGAGACAGTAATTTGGTTAGTATATTAATCTTTCTGAAGTATCACTAGTTACAAACTTTGTGGTAAAGTTGCTTGCATCAATGTAAAATCTAAGTAATGATTTATCTTAAACCAGCATTGTTTCCTCTCATGAAATACTCAGCCTAATTATAAGCTGTTCTCATTATAATTAGTTTTTTCTTTTTTAAATTTCTACCCTGTGTTTAGGGAGGCCTTGGTAATTCTCTCTGCAGAGGATTTCTGTATCCATGTCTTGAAACACCTGAAGTGTGTAACTATTTCCCCCCCCATCTTGTAATTGTTGACGGACGGTGACTGATGCAGGCAATTGCTAGAAAAAAATATTGAGAGGTTCAAGTGTATATTGAAGTCATAAAAACAGGAACAAAAAAGTGTTTTTGTAATGCCTAGTGATGCAATAAACTTGAACCGATTTAGTGATGAACTTATTAAATTCAGTGTAATGTTCTGTGTATGTGAAAAATTCTTATATCTGAGCTAAGATATAATTGGATTGTAAGCTTAGTTCCTGATTTCACGGATGTTCATTAAAAAAAAAAAACAAACCAAAAAAACAACCAACCAACAAAACCCAAACCCCAAACAAACAAAAAACCCCAAACAAACAAAAAAAACACAACAAAACAATCTC
>JANHGN010006376.1:19945-34525 GCA_024605025.1 Megaceryle maxima | reverse complement strand
GGGTTTTGTAGCATTAAGAGTAAATATGGATTAAAAAATACAAAAACAAATGAAAAAGCTCAGCTTGTTGTAATAAATATGTGATATTATCATGATACAGTAATTACTCTTTAGGATTTTTTTTTTCTTTTAGCATTAAGGGGAGAAAAGTTGTTAAGAGGTGGTGGCAGCACCACTGTCTTTTATGAGTTTTGCATCTCTGCATCTAGGTGAGAGCTTTAGTGTTCTTATACATATGACATTGGTTCTAGCAGGATATAGTCCTATATCCTCTTGCCTCTCCCTTCTGAAAAAAACTTTAGAATGTCTTGCAGAGGTGAGCTACAAATGTAGCATATAACCATGTGAGTTGTAGCTTTCCCAAGTACTGTTTACTTTCTTCTGGCTTGAAAAATATGCTTCATGATTAATAAAAATAAAGGTAAGTCAGAGTTTTCTGATGAGATTTATACTGTTACTTCATATTTGAATGTAAGTACTGGCAACTCAGTTTCTGAATCTATAAAAGAAAATGCAAGTAAAAATGCTTTTAAAAAAAGTTTCCTACCTTGGGGGGGGGGAACAAAACAAAAAAAACCACAACACCAAAACAACAATAAAACCCAAAAGAAACTTACGGAAAATGCCATTTGTCTGGACTCTTTGACACGTAGAGAATGATTGATAGTTGGGCTTAAGAAACCTTGTTGGAGTCATCTGGACAGTTTGGCTAGACTTCAGGTTCTTATTTTTCAAGTGTATTTTCTGTCTAGGTGATCTATCATCTGCTTGTTTCCTGAAGCTGTTCTATATAGCTTTTGATGGTCCTACAAGAAGGAAGTGGAAGGCGGGGAAAACAGACATGCTGATAAAGTAGGCCTGGAGTTCCTTTCTGCCAATATCTGATCATAGCAACTGGATTTTGTTTTGATTGTTTGGGCCATGTAGGGTTAGTTTCAAAATTACTGATAAAATTTCAGGAGATTACTCATTTACCTTCTGATTCAAGAGTTGAGCCCTCTATTTTTTTCCTCTTCTGTATACCAGTTGAAAAGTTGAGTTTTTTCTTCAATTGTGTGACAGAAGATCTTAGAAGGACATGGCAGAAAGGAAACATGTGGTCTTCATTAGACCACAAGAATAATGTTGTCTAAGTGGAATACTTCAAGGATAATATGTAAGTTATTTTCTGTTGCTTAACGCATAAATGATATTCTTTGTACAGAGGCACACAGATTATTAATTTGGAATGTATTGTGCTTTTCTGTTGTTAGAGCACAATTCATTTAAAAAAAAAAAAAAGTCTGTGTATCAAACAAAATGGATCATGAGAAGTATGGTACGACTTCAAACATTTGAGCCTTGATACAACTATCAAGTCAAAAAGCTCCCATGTTTTCTTTACAGAGTAAAAGAACTGCCATTGAAAATGGAAACCAATGTGATTGGATGGTAAAGTGTGATAAATTTCTTGCAGGTGGTTGATCCTATGCAGGATAAATGCTTTAACCAGATGGAACAGATTTTTTTTTTTTAAGATTAAAATCATTATTAGGGCAAGAAACTTTTTAATGGGAAATAAATAAAAGCAGAATGTCTTCAAATAAGGAATGTGGTTTCATATAATAAAGCTGTGCTGGTAGGGTAGTAATGAAGAAAATCTGATAAATCTAAGAAATTCCCAAAATTCTTTCCAAGTTTACAGTATACTATCACTATAAGATTAGAGGGGGCACTAAAAAAATTTGAAGTCCTTTACCGTTGAGATTAAGGTAAGATAGATGAGCTACTTTGCCCAGTAAAGAGCTGATGGTTGAACTTTGGACCAGAAGTTTTTATATAGTGCCTTTTAACTATATGACCCTGAAATTACTAATGTGATCTTTTTAACTTTGAAATTAGTCTACTGCTTGAAGAAGGACTTTCTCAAATGGCACATTGTGTATGATCTGCCTGGATTGTAGAAAGACTTCTTTCCTAGTACCCTTCTTTCCATTTCTCATGGCCAATTATAGAAATGAAATGCACCTATGAAAACAGTTTCTTAGAAGGCCATGGGTGACAAATTGTTGTTGTGAATAAATAATGACTTGAAGTAGATGGATACTTGCAGAAATAGGAAAGTACTGTATTATGATGACAGATATTATTTTATGACTCGTGAAATACCAAACATCAAAGAATAAGCAATCACTTTTAAGATGGATAAGGAAGAAAGTTCCCTAGTGGTTATAGTGTGGTGTTGTAGTGGTTATAGTTGTGTGTGTTTTGCTGCGTGGATTGTGTTGGGGTTTTTTGTGTTGGGTTTTTTTTTTCCTGTTCTGGATTTGGCAGGTTTTGTAGTATAACCCAATAAAAATATCGAGGCTATTTTAGTGTGTGATGACAATACTTATGGTTCTGATGTGACAAAAAAGTTACTTTTTTCCTTCATCTCAAGTCTGACATCGCTGTGGTGTTCATCATTGGATGGCCTATAAGGTCACAGTTTTGTTAATAAGTGGGCATAGTGCAATGAATTTATCCTGGGTCTTCCCCCACCTCCGTCGTGGGAGTTCATTAAGGATGGCTACTCATAAATAATGAGTTATGTTTGTTTGAATTAACTTGTCTGTGTAGATATTGCGAGCCTGTGACTGCCTCTCTTTTTCTGTACATAACTATAGTCGGAGAAAAAAACCCACTGGATGTGTTGTGTGTGTGTGTGGTGAAGATCTGAAATCTTAAGGTGGTATAATTAGGTAGTATTACAATCATGTTCTGCTTCCTTTTACATGGAAGAACTTCTGTTTAATGCTGTTTGGCAAAATAAATTGGAATTCTTTGAGTCTGATTTTATTCGGTGCAGTTGAGTCAGAGATTATGGCATTAATTGGGCCATGCATTAGCAGTTAATTTGCTATTTATACAGACTTATAAAAACAAATACATAGTGCTCTTTTAATATTCTGCATTACTTAAAATAAGTACATAAAAAATTTCACTCTGTTCTCGGATTTAGTAACTGTCTCTTCTTTCTGTGTTAACAATGAAGGTGACTTGAATATATGATGATTGCCTAGCCTCAGTTGTTTTATGTAAGTTTGCAGATGTTGAAGCTCACGAGCCAGCTGTCTAAGGCAGGTTCTTCACTTCCATCAGCTTCCCAGGCATCTTTGCCTACATTAATTTCCAGTTGTTCCTCTACCTGGTCAGAAGTGTTGGAAGAGAATTCAATTAAGAAAAACCACACCACCACCAAATGCAATTTTAAAGTGTAAGAAGCTTCTAAGTGAGGACCTTGATCCCAGGCAGTGGTGTCCAGTATGTCTTTTACACTTACTTGGAAACATTTAGGTTTTTATATTTACCTAATAACAAGCATAAAGTAAAATCTCTATTATGTTAATGATTTGTTAGCATAAGTGAAACTGCAGTTGGTGGTGTAACAACCCTTAACCTCTGATAGCTGATTTACCTGGACTAAAAAAGATGATAGTTTTCTTTCAGTTGGGTAGGAATTAATAGAAATACTATACTGTCTCAGAGAGGAGAACTAAATGATGAGCTGATGCTTCCTAGAAGTTGTAGATAGGCCATTCAATGTTCTACCTTAGGATTAGAATGAACTATATGGTGGCAGAATGAGTGATCACTTGAAGTGTTAAAAGAGACTTGGAATTTCTTCTATGCCTGCTACTAAAAATATTCTATACCTGGTTTTAACAGGTCTTTCTTACGCCTTATTCTTGAAAAATAGTATGGTCTTTTTTTTTATTTATGGTTAGTGATATAGTTTGCCATTTGTGGTATTTGATAAGAAAATGACTGGTGTTTTAACTGAGGAAAGCAAGATATCCCAACAACAAGTTGGCCTGGTTGATTTCCAGTTCATTGTATTTGGCGATTCATGCCGTGGGACCAAAACGAAACTTCTGCCATCCAGAGGGGGAGTGAACTGTAGAAAGTTTAGGTCCTTCAGTAGTGAGATAAAATTGAAGTTAGATGAAGACTTGGTGCCATTTAATACATCAGTGATGCTCTGTAGATGGCACTTCATCATCCTGAAGATACCAACTTTATCAGTAAAAGGAGCAATTTCAGATTTAAGTCCACAGTGCTTTTCTGAAGTCCTTTTTATAAATATCCCATTTTTCATTGGTGGCTTTTTAGTTGTTTGGTGGTTTGTTGGGGGTGTTATTTTTTGGGGTTTTTTTGTGGGTTTTTTTTGTTAGTTTGTTGTTGCTTTGTTTGCCCTTTTTGGTGTTTTTTCCTTGGTAATCTACTGTTTGGCAAGGATGAGTATGTTAAAATGTGATCTCAAAGCTGTTGGCCTTTTTTAGACTTTCTCTAAGATACTACACTTCCTCAGATGGGAGGAGTGTAATTATTGGGTGGTGTGTTTTATTGTGGAGCAGTCTGTGTTCTTGGTTGGGTGCTCTGCCCTACTCAGGAGGCTGGTAGTAACTGCTGTACAGGCAGTTTGTAGTCACTTGTGTAACTCAAGCAGATTTTAGCATTCTTTACAATTAAAAGCTATTGCTGATGCTTTTTAGTTTACTACTTTAAAAATCCCCTACAAAAGTGGCGCATGATGGTTATCATATCTTCTGATGGTGATCTATTAAAATGAGATAGAAATTGTTTCATATCATTGTGAATCATTAGAATTTTGGTTTAAAAAAATACTGAATGGAAGTTAGGACATTGTTTCTTTTGACATTCTTAGTTTGTACTGTGGTCATTGAAAGTGTTTTGTTGGGTGTTTTTTGTGTGTGTGTGGGTTTTTTTTTTTAATGCAAACCAAAAGTGAACAATGAACTCTTGAAAAATTCTGTAACGGTTTCTGTTGAAAGGTACATCAACTGGGCTCTGACAGCATGGAGCACTAAGCAGATGTACTTCACATTCTCTAAGTCTGCAGTAAAGTATGTTGCTGTTGCCTTGCTGAAATGATTTTTAAATTATTATTATTATTATTATTATTTTTTAATCACCAATTTAAATGATGGTCTTTTTGCCATTTTGTAATGCTTTTAAGTTCAGGCCTTAAGATCATTGCATTCTTAAAATAACTGTATTTGGAGTTAACAACTTCAGAAGAACTTTAAAAAGTTTTTCCTTTAGTTTTGCATGAAATGGTGACAGATGAAAGTGATTATTTAAAAAGAAAAAGTAATTGTTTGGTTTAAAAATGAACTTACTCAGTCTTCTACCTTTTTTTTTTTTTTTTTTTTTTTTTTTAACAGGGTTTGTGGATGCACTTAGATGTTTGCAATGAGCACTGTGGCTGGCATGCCCCAGTGTTTTGGATACCAATGCATAGGACTCCGTAGTAATCGAATTTATCAGAAACGAACGTCATGAGCATAGTGATCCCACTGGGGGTTGACACAGCAGATACTTCTTATTTGGAAATGGCTGCAGGCTCAGAGTAAGTATGTGACTAACTTGTAAGTTTTCTTTTTTTATGTATATTATTTTTCCCTAGTGAGTTTTTTTTGAATACAGTAGTGGAGACCTTAGGAGTCTCCTTAGTTTTATTGAATCTTCAGTTATTTAATAACTGCAATTTCATTCTTAAGTCTGTTTCTTCCTCTTCAGGGACAGCAAAGGAGAAAAGCTGAACTGTTCTGCAGATGCATATTTTTCTTGCTTATCAAATGGAAAAATACAGATGCTGCCTGGTTTGCTTTTCATGCTTAAAGTATTTTGTCATATTACTTTCTTTTTAACTTTTAACTATATGTAAAAAATATTTTTGATTTCCCATATTAGAAAAGTAAATTAATTTGGTGTGGTACATTGCAGGAAAGTTGTACTAATTAGACAAAGGTGCCTTTATTTATGAAAGTTGAAGGCCTAGCTTAATTGTCTAATACCATGTCTTTGCAAAGTTATTTCCTATAAAAAAGCTAGTAGAAATTCACTTGTTAATAATTTACTTAAGTTAGTAGCTGTTTATAAAGGATTACAGAGAGCGAATGAAATCCTGAATTCAAGAAATTCTTCCTTTATGAGAAATAAGCATACTGAATTTCTGAGTTTGGGTGGGTGGTTGTTTGGGTTGGTTGTTGGTTTGCTGGGGTTTTTTTTGGGGGGGGGGGGTGTGATGGTGGTGGAGTGTTTGTCTGGTGGTACTTAGCATATGCCAAGTAATATTATGCTATTTAAGAAGCAAATGACTTCCCTTCCAAACTTTGAAAGAAATGTTACATGCTGTGAGCAGAACTCTTGAACAGCTTTTTAAATGAATGTTTCTCTGGTGTGCTTTGTTACATATGAGGCTATTCTAGCTTTGTGCCAGTCACCTGAAGAAAACCAACAGTTTGTAACGGGAAGCTTTTTGTCACAGTAGATTTTTAAAGTTTTGCTGATCTTTCATATCCTTAAGACTGGATTTCTTGATTCAGAAAAATTTTTGAGTGAACTGTTCACAGCTCTTTTCATTATCTTTTCCTGTGGTTTTCTTTTATGTTTGGAGAAGGTCATGATTCCTGAGGTTGCTGACATGCCTTGCAGACACAGTATGTCATGCTGAAATTAAAATAAATAAACATAATTGTCAGTATAAACACGCTAGAGTTCACAGTGTGTTATTTGCTTGATACTGTGGCATGGCGACCCAGTTAGGAGCTGCTTTTCTTCAGATGTTAAGTGTCTATTACCTATTAGAGTAATTCTTCTAATCTCTTCTATACTTAGGCTGAAAAAATGTGTAGTTGAATGATTGGTTTGTTCTGATTTAAAAGCCATGTCACTGTTGCCCCCTAAACTACCAGTTTTTGCACTTGTAATCATTTTCTGACACCACCTATGTGATTTACATACCCCACCCCCCTGCCCCTGTATGTTGCCTTCCAGAGTGTAGTGTGGTGAATATACATGGTATTGGTAGTGATCACAGATTGTCTTTGAGCAAATTCTGGGGTTTCCCAAGAGGGAGGAGTTGGAATTTCTTCACTGTGACTGATAGGTCTGGTTTTACTTCATCAGTTGCTGAAGCATGAGCAAATGCAGTACAGGGGAAGTGGCAAACCTGATTCTGTAAGGAGGAGCAGCTCAGGAAAAAAGAATCATAGCTTTGTGCAGTCTCTTAGTACTGAGATTTCTCTTCTCTCCCCCCTCCCCCCCCCCGGCTCAAACTAAGGGATAAGCCTATTAAAAAGATAGTTTCTGTCATTATGTAGTTTCACCTTATTTTAATAATTGTAGCAAATAGCTGTGTGGATGATAACTCTTACTGAAAGGTTTGAATGTTTTTAAAATTGAGTAAAATTATCTGACTCATGTTACTTTTGAGATCTTCAGCAGTGGATTGATCTTTGTAGTGCCATTGTAGTCAGAACGTCTATATTTTGCATTTGTTTGTAAAAGGCTTACTAAAGATGAATACATGTGACTTCTTACTGTTAAAGATCTTATAATAGTAAGCAGAGTCAGCCGTTTTGGAAGGTTCAATATGCCCTTCCTGACTTGAGAGCATTAGTCTAGCTTAGAGCATAAGCTACACCTTGGGAAATGCCATTGATGGTATTGGTCTCCTGGCTTTAATACTGTTTATGTTTTTGGGGGAGAAGGCCTGTATTGAGCTTAGTATCTAGGAGAAAAGATTATGAACATCGTTGTAGTTGTTAAATAAATGAAAACCTACCCTCCCATAACTGTTGTTGAAAACAGGGATTTTTATTTTAAAAAATATTTTAGACAGTGGTGATATCAAGCTAGCCTATACTTGTAGGGCCTTCTACAAGATGCTTAAGTAGCAGAACCCACTGTGATAGAGTAGTGTTCAGTTCTTCGTCGTCTTAAGTAGTGAAGCCCATTAGATGTGTTTGGTTAGATGAAGTGTCTCAAAATAGAAAATAGTGGTTTTGATACAAAACCTGTTCCATTCCTTTATCTGAACTGACTGTCAGTGAGAACCTGCTCGGGTGTGCTGGTGCATAGGGAAAACAAACCTCAACTCCTTGAAAATAAGACCTGTCAAATTGGTGTGTGGCAGACTGATGCTGCTGAAGCATGTTTGGAAGAAAGGGCTTTCATTTTGAGTTTTGATGGGTGTTTTCAAGAACTACTGCTAGCTAAGCTTTCGTAGCCTAAAGCTTAGATAACTACCTACCCTTGAAAATTTTAGTTGTAGGGAGGTTCCCCCCTCCTCCCGCCCCCCCCCCCCAATTTGGCTACCTGTGTTTTTGTAGAAGTGAGTGATGTACCTGAATTCTTAAGAACTTACTGTATTTTGAGTATTAATCAAAAACTCCCCCCTCCCTTGGTTTATGTTGGTTTGTTTGTTTTAAATTATTATGTGGTCAGAAACAAAACAGTATTTAGAAGGAATGGAGTGGGGGTGACAGGACTTACTAAAGAAGAATTTATTACTGCTTAGAATGGTTGATAATTGCTCCCCTTAATACAGGTTAAGTATAAGCTTTAGAGACTTGAGGTTTTTTGTAAATTCTGATCTCGTGTAGTTTATTTAATTCCTCACTAATGCCATCTGCTGGTACCATGAATAATTTTTTCTGTTCGCATTGTAGTTTTAAATATTAACAGTAAGGAATGACCCAGAACATTAGAGTTGTTTCACTTGCAGAATGAAAATTGAGGTGTTTTTGGTTTTTTAAAGTATCTTTTGCTTTTTTATTGTTTGATTTCATTCTTTTGAGGAAAATAATGTGTTCCCATTTTCAAGTTACAGGAATGTGTTAAATCACTGCAGCCCAAGAGCTTGGGGGAAGCTTTTTTTGGTTGTGCTTTTTATTTTGTTCACTGTGGGTATTTTGAACGGTTTTGAATTACTAAACACAACACTTAAGAGACAGAACATTTAAGCAAAATTTCATGGTCAGTTTATCATGGTAATATTTATTTCAGCACATTAGCATTTTAGTATAACTTAAAATAGACTGTGTTGTAATAACCAACATTTCAGCTTTAATGAAAAGTTTTTACCTGAAATATCTCCCTTAGTTAGACACCAAGGGTGCAGTTGTTTGAGTTGAAATCAGAAGAATGTGATAGGCTCAGAGGGCTGACAAGCTTAGTACCTCAGAATGTTACAGAACTGGCTTATGTTCAAAAATATATGCAAAGACAACGTCATAGTGTTCTTTCAGATCTGAATGCTTACACTTCTTTCTGGAAACTTGCTTTTTGCAAGAGATTAGCGTGTGTGTCTATAATGTAGTAGTTAGTGCCTTGGTACTTGAGTAAAATAAAGAAATAGAAGTTTTATCTTATTCTTTAGTCACCTGTGTAATTAAGTATTTTACCAAGAGGTATTCCTTCACAAAACTTGAAATGCTGAGATGCATATTTGACAAGGCAGCCTTGAGCTTTGGACAAATGATAGTATAGAGGGTGTGATTTCTGTTTAAAGTCAGGGTCATGCACATGGAGGCCTGAAGGCAGCTAACAAGGAATTTGGTGAAGGGCATGTTAAAGCATTGGCAGACTTGTCAGACAAAGTTAGAAGATTAGCTGTATTTGTGTGGAGAAATGATGCTCATTCTGCTTATGGGATGAATACCGCTTTTCTATTGACAGTAAAGGAAACCTATGTTAATTAATATTTAGCTTCAGTGAATGCTCTACCACCTCCTTCCTGTATTTCTCAGTCTTTTCCACACTGTACCCCACTCCAGTCTTAACATTTGAGTGGATAAATGGAACAGTAACAGTTAGATTCAAAGCTCTGGTAAGCATCTATTAAAACCAGTATCTGTGGCCTCTCTGTATAAGTGTTTGAAAAAAAAGCTTTACTGAAAGCTGTTTCTGCTCTAGTTTTTGTATTTGTTGAAAACTTTTTTTTAAAACAAAGATTTAATTGCCTCTGTGTCTTGTGTAATTTTTTCCCACCCTTTTTCTCTTGGTTTGGTGGTTTTGGTGTGGGTTGGTTGGTTTGTTTTTGTTGTTGTTTGCTTGGGTGTCGTTTGTTTGTTTGTTTTGTTTGTTTTTAGGGGTGGTGAGGGGGTTGTGGTTGCTTTTTTGTTTTGTTTGGTTTTTTCTTGCTTAAGTGAAGTGGTGCTTTTTCCTTTAACTTGTACTCTGAATCTGGTATTAATGAGTATTAAAATAGTTGGGGATAAAAGCATTTGTTTTCTGCACTTTAATTTTGGAAACAATACTTCAGCTTCTTACAACTGTTACACCTCTGAATATAAAACTTTGTTCTCTTTACATGTGTTATCAATTGCTAGAGTAGGTAGAAATGAATTTAAGGAGTGGAATGTGTTTTGCCTCGTATTTTGCAAGAGATTTATGATACCTTCTTAATTTTGTAGTCAGTTGATGAAATATGCATGACCTCTCTTTTTAGGACATTGCCATTTTGATGTGTTTGACTGAATGCTCCCATGTTGAATTAGCTGATATTTAGGTTGTGGTAATATTTAGTTTTCAAGATGGAAGCTCTCCTAAATTAATTGTGGCATTGCTGAAGGATGGATTGTACCTGAATATCCCCCCTGTCCTGAATGAGTAAGCCTTCCTGCTCTGTAAGCTGAGTATTTTCCATGTACTGAAACAAACAAGACCTAGGTTGAGCATCCAACGCCTAGTGGATAAGAGCAACTGTGCTGCTGCTTACCCATTTAGTAAATATTAAAGAATAGCAGTAGAAGCAATTCACTGGTCAAGAACCTCTTGAACTGGAGAAAGATAAGCCAATTTCTGCTGTAGCCATCCTTGATGGTAGATAGTGCCTCATTTGTTGGCATTTTGATTGGCTAGATCATCAGAGGGATTAAGTGAATGACAGTAATGGTGGATGATTGCTACACAAATGCATTATGTCAGTAAATAGGTAAAGGTAAATCTGTTGGAAAGGCATAGCTTTTCCAACTTCTGTTTTGTTTTTGTTTGTGGTTTTTTTTCTGGGGGTTTTGATGAACTTGGTAAATTCTGAGCTACTTCTAGGAGATAATTGTAACACACTCTGAATAAATTTATTTTGAAGTTGAGAAGCGGTGTAAGAAAGCAAATGAGGATTTTTCTGATTTTTATGAGGTAATGAAAGGCAAGCATCAGACTTGGTTTTTTTATCTCATACTAGTCAGAAGTTGTATTTCTAGTGTTAGTAATTCAAATGATATGTGCACTCGTGTTTGTTCACACTTAAAAAGAGAACCAAAAAAGGCAACTGCTGACTGTTACTTATTTTTCTTAAAAAGATACTTTTTCTTTCAACTCTACAAACCAATGTTTTCACCCAGTAGTGTTTTTAACTAGTATTTCTTTTTAAACAATGGTATTGTTTAGTAAGCTCACATAGGGAGAAGCTAGTAAGAAGAAATGGGCCACCAAAAATGTTAATTGGACATTTTCAAGTAAATGTGAAAATGCTGTATGTGGTTTTCAGAAAGCTAATTAATTATATTCTTGCAAAAAAGATGTTAACAAAAAATGTAAGTTACTGGTGTGCTTTTAAATTAAGTATCACTTGATGACATAACAAAAAGAGCCTCTGTTTAATATCTTAATGTCTAAGAAAAGACACTGAAATTTATTTTAACTTAAGACTCAGAAAAACCAACTTTATTTAAACAAATCAGTTCCGGGAATTACTAAGACATTTGTGATGGGAAATAGGCTTCATGCATGATAAAACTAAGATTAGAAAATTGTGTGAGGTCTGACTTGTGATGCAAGTCAAAAGCCACTTCAGTTTTAGATAGTGATATTTTGTCCTGCCTTTCAATGTAAAACACAGACAGAACCTGAACAAGCAAAAAATCAAACAAACAAAACACCCCAAAAAATTAAATGGAAACACAAACCTAAGAAACTCTAGGTAGCTAACTTAATTTCATGTTTGTCCTTGTGATTAAATCATATGGTGTAATGAAAAAGCTACAAGCTTCTGTCTAAAGGTGTCTCAGTCATGCAAGTGTGTGTGTATATATATGCTTGTAAGCACACATGAATAACTGCTGAGGAAAGGTAATGAAAGTATATTTATTGTGCTCAAAAACATCTGCATATTTTAGTATTCCTTTTTTCCTTTTCCTTCATGTTGTAGTTTAGTGTATATAAACCATAGTTTGTATATTAAAGAAGGCACTGCCTACAAAACCTTGTTTTGAATTTTTTAAATAAAAAAAAAAAACAAAACCAACCTGCCTTCTTTAGATAGATTTGCCCCACTTAGAATTTCTGTTTGTAAAATTTATACTCTGCTGCCTTGAATACTGATTGGTATGGGTGGTGCTGCCACTAGATGTCATTGCAGAAGTGAATAGGATTGGTGATAGTGCAGAGCTGTATTAGTTTGCAGGTCTCTGAATTGTTGTCTTTCTTTTGCTGTAATTAAGTTCAAGTCCTTTTTATGTTTTCTATTACAACTCTGTAGGCTTGGGCGCACACACTGATGACTCTGACAAAGTGCCTAACATGCTTTTCTGTCCAAGATTTTCAGGTCATGTCACATGATTCAGCATGCACTGTTTTGGAGAAAATTTTGTAGCTCTACAGGGGCATAAGTTCTCTGCCACTCTGGAAGCCTCATTTTAAAGAAGAGGTTTTTGTTGGGGGCATTGGAGGTGCTTGGTGTTGTGTTTTCACACCTTCCCCCCCCCCCCCCAATCCTCCTTTAAAAAGGATCAGCAGGCAGTTCCTCAGAAGTTGTGCAACAAGTACCTGGAATTTATTAATATAAAATACATATTAATTGCATTTATTCTTCTGTCTTTTGTCTTGCAGACCAGAATCTGTAGAAGCTAGCCCTGTCGTAGTTGAAAAATCGAACAGTTATCCGCACCAGTTGTATACCAGCAGCTCGCACTCACACAGTTACATTGGTTTGCCCTATGCAGTAAGTTTCATGCTAAGTATTCTGTATAGAAATATGCATGTAAAAATCTGCTTTTCTTAACCAGAAAAACTCACTGGGAGTTGGTTGACTGAAGATGGTTGATTAAGAGCACAATACAGAATGTAGTGCACTTACCTGTAAAACATCGCCAAGAAGGTAGAAAACAATGAGCAATGACAGGAAAAAATGTAAACTGTTACTAAAAAAATAACTTTCTGAAGCTCTTTACAAAGTGAATTCTTACTCTTTGACTTAAATAACTGTCAGTTTATGAACACTTGAGACCTATAACTTCTCTTTCAACAAAAATCTAGGACCATAACTATGGTGCTCGGCCTCCTCCAACGCCTCCGGCTTCTCCTCCTCCATCAGTGCTTATAAGCAAGAATGAAGTAGGCATATTTACCACTCCCAACTTTGATGAAACCTCCAGTGCTACTACCATCAGTACGTCAGAGGATGGAAGCTATGGAACTGATATTACCAGATGCATTTGTGGCTTTACACATGATGATGGATATATGATCTGTTGTGACAAATGCAGGTAATGAATATTAAATAAATTTAAAATGTAAAAATTATCTAAAACTTCAAGCCACATTAAAAGTAAGTGTAACTAAATGCTGGTTTATATTGAGTCACACGGTATTTCCTTCCATGAAAACAGGGTTTGAAGGTTGTATGGTTTTCTAATAGGCAGGGTTTTTGGTTGAGTTCAGCGAGTATTTTATGCTGTATTCCAGTCTGTTTTGACTATTTATTAATTTGTTAATGCCTTTAGTTGTGCATGTATCTTCCCCCCTCTAAAGAGGGTATCTCTTTGCTGTTTTGTCCAAGTTAATGTGTTGAAATAAAGACCTAGGAATGGGTTCTTAATCTGCATGTACAGAGTAATAAAGCAACTTGGTAAATTACGTATATGTAAGTCAAGTAACTTGCAGGATGCAAAATAATCTGAAACATCACAAATACCGTTTTCTTTGTGGATGATCTTTCTGATAAGAAATCTTAATTTTCAAAGGACATACTTTGAAGAATTTTAATAACTATGAAAAGACTAAACTGGATTCTTACTGGAGAAGCTGAAGTTAAATGTTTAAACTTCTGTGTTCATGCTTAAGCACCTACTTGATCACAGTAAAATAAGCATGTGCTATTAATTACTTGGACTTGGAAAAATGAGCTGATACACTTAACAGGAGAAGACAAATCTCATTGTTTCTGGACTTACTCAGTGTTAGCCTGCATTTTTATATTCAATATGGGTAATGAACTCTGCTGAAGTTACTAGATCATTGTATATTTCTAAAATGTTTGTTACAGCTTATTTGAGCTCTATTCTTCTGTCTGCTTATGTAATAAGCTTGTTAGTAATTTTGATGGTCCTTGATTCAAATAACCTGTTCCCTTATTTTGAAAGGTACTTAGATGGTCTTTCAGCAGTGGAGCTGTAGGTAGTCACCAGTTAGGTAGAGTTTGTTTCTTTTGAAGAAGAGATTGTCCGTGAGGAGTTGGAGAGATTTGTGATAAAGTCACAAATTAGGAAATAACAATTTTTCTGTTGGAGTTCCTTCTAGAAATGTGGGGATAAGCATAAACTACTGTCCTAGGTTAGCTGTTAGTCTATCAAGCAGCCTCTCTTCCTGGCCTGTGGGAAGCAGTTGAAGCTTTTCCTATGCTGCACAACAGAATTACCAGTCATGGGGTGCATGTGTATAAAACCATATATATTTTAACAGAACATATAAGTAAATATACATACACAAATATATTGGTTTACTTGGAAAATAAATTTGTATTTATAAAAT
>JANHGN010006376.1:1391-19845 GCA_024605025.1 Megaceryle maxima | reverse complement strand
AAAATATGTAACAAAAATATATAAAGTAGAATGTATGTTAGAAATACATATTTATAAAAAACTAGGAAATTAAATCCTTTTATTTCAAAACAACCCTCTTGTTACTATGTGAAGCATAAATCTTGTTACTCAGGGTATTTGTCTCTATCTTGTTCTCTATTGTCATAATTTACCATTTTTTATTTCCAGTGTTAGAGGAAAAAATTCCAAGAGGGAAAATGAGTCTAAAGAAGCAGAGAGACACCTGGAGACAGCCACAAGATTGGAATTACAGTGATCAGTGGACTAGAAAATCAGCTAGCAGAGTGGTGGCGAAGACAGTGATTGAGATGTAGCTTTAGGCAGTATTCAATCTGAGTAAAGATCATGAAAAAAAACCAAAAGGCTCTGTGTGTGTGTATTATGCACACAGTTTAAAAAAATGTACTTAAAATAACAAGGTGGTTTTTGTTCTTTTTTTTAAGTGTCTGGCAGCACATTGACTGCATGGGGATTGACAGGCAGCATATTCCTGACATATATCTGTGTGAACGTTGTCAACCAAGGTGAGTAGTTTTGTTTTGAACTCTAGGTTACTAGATGGAGTAGAGAATATAGGAGGAGGAAGTACTGGCACAAACAGGAGTAGAAAGGACAGACCATGTAGTGTAATCCTGACAATTCTAGTTAAAGGAGCTATGTTTCTGATGCAGATGACTTTACCAGTTTCCACTCCCTTGTTCACAGTAGTCATTATTTTGCATCACTAGGCAGCAGGGATAAACTCTTGAAACATTCATCGAAGTAGTAGTGATTACTGGATGCTTTCTCAGGCTGACTGATACCTAGACAATCCATTCCATGGTTTGTTTTGTGGCTGTCATACATTGAGAACCCTTAATGGCAGTGTTTACAGTTCAGCTGCCCCATCAGTATTTCTCAGTATCTTTTGGTTTTATGGCCCAATTCCAGTATGCTGTAGTGCTCACTTGGAGGATTTCTTGCTCTGGAATGAGTTGCTTGTATGCTCTACCTCAAATTTGAAGTCATATGACATGAGGAGGGCATTTAGTTCTGTCTGTGTGGTAGGTAGATTATACCTGAACTGTCATACTCTGTGATAGAGAGTATAGAATGCTGTTACCTACATAGCAGAATGTTAATTGGGGAGTAAAACTTAGGTGTTCAGAACATTTTAATTACTAAGAAATGAGTATTTTATTTCTGAGAAATAGCTCGGACCTTGTTGTCATAGAATATTTGTTTGGTATTGTATTGTGACAATTCGTTTGAGGTATCTGCAGGAGAATGATTTAATGCCTGCTTATCTGTAATCCATAGATAAACGTGAATCTTTCTTCTGAGGTATGAAGATTTGTTATGTTTTTCAGTGATTTGGATATTTGTATACACTTTGCATTGAAATGAAATGTAACATTGCACAACTAAATGTTTTCTCAGTATCTAAACATTCAGCTAGTTTACTGTTTATTCCGTAATAATTAAAAATGGTAACTATGAAAAGGTTGGCTTTAATACTTAGATGTATTGATGCAAAAGTGTGAAGAATGCAATAGAAGTTAATTTTTTTTTTTCAATTTCAGGAGTTTAGACAAAGAAAGGGCAGTGCTGTTGCAACGAAGGAAAAGGGAAAATATGTCAGGTGAGTAAAGCTTGAAGATTTTATTCTTTAATAAGGGTTAGACGTATTAAAAGAGGTATACATCAGCTGAAAAGATTTAAAAGTTCCTGCAATTTTCATAGCCTTCAGCATGTAAGGTTTGGTAAATCAATGCCTTTACTTCATTTGATTTTTACTAAGATAACATTATATCAGAATAGTTGCAGTTCCATGTATTTTATTAAAGGTTGTCACCACTGCTTTTTTGTTATTGTGGAATAATTCGATGTCTTTGAGCATTATTAAAGTTTCATAACAATGAACGTAGCTTTTATAAAAAGTAGATTGCTTTGATTAAGCAACTGAAGATAAGATGGAAAAGGTTCATGTTTCTTCTGCAGTGACAGATTACTAAGTCTGTTATATTTTGGAAAAAAAACTTTGCAGCTCTGTCATTTTTTTCCTTCATAGTATAGACTACTCATATCCTCATACTAATCTCTTGAAACTGTTCCGTTGCAAGTGATGTTCCCACCTAAGAATTACATAACTGAAATTTTAAACAATAATTGAGATTTTAAACAATATAGCATAGTTTCAGAGAGAGTTCTAATTTGTTGGCTGTAGATTTAGGTATGTGTATTGGTATGTTTTTGGGTTTGTTTTGACAGGAAGAAAAATTGCTGAATTTAGATAATACAATAATGATACAACTATATGATGTTTTGAGGTTTTTTTGGCTCTTGATAACTAGCTGAGGCTTGTAGGGAAGGACCTATTTCAGTCTCTACTTTATGACATTAGCTCTCCTACTGCTCACAGAGTTTCAAAAGTCGGGCAGCCTAACTCATCAGGAGTTCTGCCCAGCCATTACCAAAATGTGTCATGAGTTTCTTGATAAAAGTCGTAATCTGGGACAAACTTCACGTGCTTTACTTTAAGATCATGTCCTGAAGTACCAGGGTATGTGCAAGTGTGTGTGTGTGTGTGTGTGTGTGTTAGGATTTCTTTAAAAAAAATAGTATGTAGATAATGCCCTACTGCCTACTTCAGAATTTTCTGAAGGCATATGAAGTGCATGATGTGGGCTAGAAGTGTGTGTGGCTTAACAGTGCTTCTTGGTGCTGTTGGCACTTCTGGTGGTCCAGTGCTAAGCTGCCTTAAGTCCCTTAAAGTCATTAATGATTTTGTTAAAATGAAAACACAATTTGTAAGGTTTTGGTTGACCTGCTAGATAGTACAGATTTTATTTTTTACATATTTTTTAGATTTTAATTTTTGCAGAATGTATTAAAATAATAGGAGAACACTTATAATTCATTTGGAATTAATGAGTTCACTAAGTGGTGTGGTACTGTGAGAATGAGCTTGAATTTACATATGGTACTGGGGAGGCTGATGGTCTGAACTATTTTAAGTTCTCTTAGGGTTTGTAGCCCCACTATAAGTTTAAGAGAGTCAGAATATTAGCAGGAGCTTTGAAGTGTTCAGCCCCCCTTAATCCTGGTATCAGTTTTCTATATCTATGTATTTGATAGGAAAAGCAGTACTAAATGATAAATTTTAATTATCAAAAATAAGTAAAAACAAAGGTAAATTCTAATCCTGTTTAGTCCAAGACTCAGTTGAAGCACAGTATTAATTACTGTGATTTATAATACTGAACTAGAATGTGTGATTGCATCTCTAGTTAATCTTCATTTAG
Organism: Megaceryle maxima; assembly: GCA_024605025.1. Taxonomy (NCBI): domain Eukaryota; kingdom Metazoa; phylum Chordata; class Aves; order Coraciiformes; family Cerylidae; genus Megaceryle; species Megaceryle maxima. Next base: position 16,540 of record JANHGN010006376.1, on the reverse strand, counting down.
TCAATGTATTTGCTTGACTAAATGCACTTTTTGTATGTTGACTGATAACTACTTGGTTCAGTTGGATTTAAAAGAAATCTGGGTATGAACTGCCTACCATGAGACATCAGTAAAAATGGGCAGTCTTCATAGATGACTCCCAGTAGAAAAGGCATCTATTTGAATGTATCTATTAAATGATTTAAGTATTCAACAGCAACAGTGTGAATTTTTACATATTACTAAGTTACATGTGTTTGATTAAAGGTAAGATTGCATTTTTTTGGATATTCTTTGAGCTGCTATTATTTAGAGCTTTTTTTTTTAGGCTTACATAAAATAGGACTTTTCATTTGGATATAAGAACACAGTATAATGTTTGTGGGTTTTTTATTATTGTAAAGAATTGCAGCTGTAGCCATGTTGCATTCCAAGCTAAAGAATGGGGAGCAAGTAGTAGATTAGTTGGTTTGCCTCAAGCAAAGGGCTCTTAAGCAAACATTTCACACGATACAAAATTTGGCAAGAGTCTTATTAAACTTCTGTGTATAACCATATCACCTTTATATCTGCCAATATTTTTATAGTCCATTGTTCTGGGGCCTGTGGTTGTATGTAATGATAGTGGTTTTGTTGTCCAGTATGCAAGTGTAATTCTGATGCAGTTTACTGTGCATTGGATTGCTCATTGTGGTTCAGTGGAGTGGGTACCTTGTGTTAAGCCTCTAGACAGTTGTGTCCTGGACACTTGAAAATAAACACACACAGAGAAACAAAAAGTTTCCCAAAGACATAGAATCTGGATGTTTAACTTGTTCAGGGATGTTGCTTTCAAGATGTCTGGTCTTGAAACTGGTGCTGATTAAATCACTTGCCGCTTACAGGGAAATGAGTCTGGGCCTGTAACTTCTTGTGAAATTTGTGGAGTTTGTATCTTGCCTTCTAAGATGCAAAAATCTTACCGTAGTGTACTTTACTAATGCTCTTCAAAGTGAAAGCATGTTATGTAGGTTAGGAAGGAGTGTCTCAAAACAACTCTGTGTAATTATATGTTTGGTTGAGGTAATTATTCTTTATAGTAAGTGAGGGCACAGTGTTGACAACAATATTGAAATGTAGCTTCCCTGAGGAAGACACTGTTTTGTAGTGTTGGGGGTAGGAGGGGGAGAGGTGTTTGACTGTGACACGATTCTGTAGGCTCTAGTGTATGGACTAAAAACATTGACAATTTTCAGAGGGTGTTGGCTTTTCATCTTTCAGACCTTGGTGGTTCTGCTGTTCTTTCTCCTTTGAGACACTTTTTCTTTCTATATGTTTTTCAAATGCTAGTTTAGGAAATAATCTCGGCAGAGATGTAAAGAAACACAGAAACCATCATCAATCCCTAATACAGAAAGCATACTTATGTGCCTAATAAATTGTTCAAAAGAACAACCAAGATGGTAAAACTATGCACAGAAGAATCCTTTTAAGGAACGTTGTGACCAAGAAAAATCAGAGTAGCCAGTAGCCAGAGTTCTTTATTTAGTAAAGAAGGTTTCAAGAATTAGGACTCTTGATTGCACTAATTAAGGCAGTATCCTTTTGAGCTCAGAGGGAATGTTTTCTCTGCTTCTTATGTTATTTGTAAAGGTTTCTCCTGTGCAGTTTCAGGAAAAGTCTTGTTTAGTACAAAGTATATTGACTGAAGGCACAGTATTTGTAATGAAGTTGATAAAATCTGACAAGTTTGTACTGAGCATGTGTGAACAGCAGTCTTCTATCCATGTGCACCATCTCTCTTCCAGTCCTCCCCATACTTCACAGCCTTTCATCTTGACAGAACTAGGGTAATCCTGTTTCAGGTCAGGAAATGTATTTGTCTGACATAAATGCTGATGTATGTTAAACTTCAGGCTTTGGCTTTTAGGTCTGCAGGTACAGAGCACAAAGAAAAAATTTGTCAGTTTGTGTGTAATCTCGTTTTAATGAGTAAAAGACTTCCCTTTTCTCTTCCCTGAGTAGCAGAATCTTACTGTTTGGAGATTTTGAGGAGAGAAGGCTTTTGGCCACATTGACATATTTACCCTGAAAAAGGCACTTGACACTGCAGATTGCATCTGAAATAGTTGATTACAGCTTACACATGACTGATTAATAGGGATTCACAAAAAATGCTGGGCAGTCATTAATTTTAATCCCCTCTAGAATGCAGTCATCTGAGAAAACCTAAAGCCATATTACAAATAAGGGCTATATATAAGTGAATGGGTTACTTTTTTTTTTACCATTTTTATTCTGATTCGACTTTTGCTTATAATGGAATATGATAATACAGTTCCATTCAAATAACAGAATTAATCTGGTATCTTGTTCTTACCTGGCATTACAAACATCTGTTCAGTACCAGCTTCACATTGGTTGTTAATTTTCATGCTCTTGCAGCTGTTGGTGAGTTTTGTATGTGAGTGCTTGAAGCATTTGTTGGTATGCATTTTTGTTTTTTAAAAGCAAGTGTAGAGTAACTAGTGAATTCTCTTTCTGCAGTCTTTGTTTACGGAATATTCTTTGTTTTAAAGATGGGGATACCAGCGCAACAGAGAGTGGTGATGAGGTTCCTGTGGAACTGTATACTGCTTTTCAACATATACCAACTGCAATTACTTCAACTCCTACAAGAGTTACAAAAGTCAATGATAAGAAAAGGAAAAAAAGTGGAGAGAAAGAACAGAATATAGCAAAATGTAAAAAAGTAAGTGAATGTAATTTCTTTTTTATAACGTTGTGTTACAAATTACAGCTATCTGACATCATACCAAGAGTCACTGGTTTTAAAAATCAGGCTGTTGTAGTAGTAATTTTTTTTCTACCTGGGTTTAGCTTGAAATGTAATACTGCTCTTCAGTAAATTACAGTCTTCCCAGCCTCTTTCCCCATACGCCCAGTTAAGTTAATATTTATTAGCCATGAAAGCTCAGTTTTATAACTGAAGCAGAATTCATAAGGAGGAATTGCATTTACTGGACCACTTGATAGAGTTGGGACAGAATAAGCATTAGATACCCAAAAGAACAGTTCTGTGTCTTAAAGTTGGCACTTGTGGTTGTTACAAGTTCAGAAATGGTTGCTGTCAGTTGTCTTGCTGTGACGTCATGTCCATTTCTTTGCTTTGAAGTTGCGTGGAAGTGTGCTGATGGAAAGCTACTAAAGTACTTTATCAAACAGGATATTGACATTATACTGTTTAGCTGTAGGTGTAAACAGTATCATTCATGTGAAGACAGATAGATGTGAAGTTAATAACTAATAAATTAATGAGTCCTTTTCTGCAGTTCAGTTTCAGTGTCTTGGATGAGAATTTTGTTCTTTAAAACTTGAAATCTGAATTAGTTATCAGTATCTCACTGGAAACCTTGAGTAAAATGTTTTGTTTTGAATGAGTGGTTCTGAATATAAATTTACTACCATGTATTCTTCTGTTACCTCACAACATTGTGTGAGATTATGTAAAGAATGAGGTTTTGTTGTAGAATGCAAACTTTTTTTCAAGAGTTAGCATTACGGGACATCTGTGACACTTACTTCCACCTCCCCTTTCCACAAATAGTGTAGTGAAGGATGTGGGCAACTTGCAGGTTTACCTGAGAAGCACAGAGTGTTTTGTAAGTAACTTTTCAGTTACTTTGCCTTGAGTTCTGAAATTCTTGAGAGTCATGTTGTAATACGGGAGAAGGGTAGGGGTACGTGGACTACTAGCTTTGACATACAGTGTGGACTTAGCTTGGAATGCTGAATTGTTTTTAAAAATACATTTTATGAGATGGGACCTGTTGCCTTCTTGAGATTTCAGTGTAGTTTGTTCTTTTGTCATTGTCTTACATGTTTTATGGAGAATGGTCCATGTTGAAAATAATTTGTTAGTAGATTTTGTATTGCCTCCAAAGAATATAAATATCTAATTTTGTTTCAGGCATTTCGAGAAGGATCCAGAAAATCTTCAAGAGTAAAGGTAATGTGATTTTTATTTGGGTTTTATTTTAAACCTTAATTGTGTATTAGTTAAGTAACATGAAGCATCAAGAGTGCAATTTGAGCTATACATTAAGCACTAAAATACTATTGATAACTAAGGTAGAACCTATGTATCACGGTAATTCTAGATAAAGGTATGAGCACTACATCTTTTATCTTGCAAAGTTAACTGAAATAGTATAGCATGAATTTTTAATCTGAGAATACTTTGTTTTCAAGAGCCAGTTTAGGGATTACGGCTCTTTTGTGCTGTGCAAGGGAGTAAAGACAAATAACGGGAGTAAAGTGCACACCTCATTTGAACTTGGTAGCTTCAGCTTTCCCTGGTTCCAAGCAGCAAAAGAATGAAATTACTATATTGCATTTAAAAACTAAACTAACACCACTTGTCTGTCATACCTCCATGTAGTCATCTGCTGGGACTCTATTCCCTAGTGCTGGCATAATTTAATTACGTTGGGGTGTCTGCTTTAAGATTTAAGTGTTACAGCAGTCTTTAAATTTTTTGTGAGATAAAAATATGCATGGTGTGAAAACTAGCTATTTTTTGTAGTTTGTTCATCCTTGGGATATATAAATACAAGTGGGGCACAATTTACACTTGAAATGTATAAGATGTAACTTGTAAATAGTGAAGACAGAATTGGGGAATAAAATATCTATTTTTGTGCCTTTGAATATAGCGTTTGTAAGGTTCCGTTCTGCTGTTTCATGGTTTTCTTATTGCACCTTTTTAAATGCTGTGTGTGTGTGTATGGTTCTCTTGATGTACAAAAAAAAGTGTAAATAGGTAAATTGCTGAACTACTTGCTGTTTTATTAATCTTTAATAGTGTCTCTGCTCAGGTGGATAGCAAAGGGAGCGTTGGTTGGCTGCTGCTGTCCATAAGGAGCATTGGTTGGCTGCAGCCTGGCTGATGCTTGTGAGGTCTGGAGGTACAATGGCACTTTCTTTAAAAGTGAAAAGATCTGAAGCACCACAGAAGAAAATTGTTAGTGAGGAGCAGATAAGGGGAGAAAAATTATCTGCTCAAAGCCTGTAACATTAAGAATCACAAACTTAATGTAGTAGGTGTAGGATTAGTGAACTTTAGTAAGATGTGAAGCAGAAGAAAGATACCTTGAAGTTCAAAGGGGAAAATCAATTCTGTCTATTATAGGATGGAAACTGGGGTTCTTTAGATTTGCCTGTGTTTACAAAAGTTGAGTAGGCAGGGAGATCTGACCCTCCAATTCCTGCCTTCACAGGTTATCATGAAGTGCAGTTGTGGGAGGAAACCATGTCAGTCTCCATGCTCATCCCGCTTAAAGCTAAAATCCCTACTAAAGGGAGAATTAACTTGTACAATATTTATGAAATCATAAAATATCTAATGTAATAGTGCTGAATTCAACTCAATGCTTTAAGTAAAGCAGAATTTTATACCAGACTTCTAAAAAGAAAACAACCTCGAATCAATGACATACCTTTGCCCTTCGTTTTGTATATTGTTGTAGACTGTTTTGTTTTGTTTTGTTTTTTAATTTACCTTGTAATATCTGGTCACTTTTAATTTTTAGGGCTCAGCTCCAGAGATTGATCCTACTGACAGTTCAAACTTCGGATGGGAAACTAAGATCAAGGCATGGATGGATCGTTATGAAGAAGCAAATAATAACCAGTACAGTGAGGGTGTCCAGAGGGAGGCACAAAAAATAGCTCTGAGATTAGGCAATGGAAATGATAAAAAAGAAGTTAGCACCAGCAATCTGATTTTCAAACCTCCAGTAGAGGTAACGAGCTGTGCCATGTAGTGTTTGCTATTGCATGCAACTTTTATGCCGTGACAAAGATACCCATTCAGATGTGTTTAAAAAAAAAAAAAGGGGGGGGGGGAACTTCACATTAATTTTATGTATCTTGTCTCACCATATCTAAGCATCAGAGATTTAACAGTATTTAATTAATTTTTCAGAATTTGTAATTGAATTTTTTTATACATCCTGTATCACTCTTGGTTATGTATACACTTGTGTCAGTTCTCATAAAAACAGCTAAGGTGTTAGTCTGAGCCTGAACATTGAATTGTCCTTAGACTGTCTTCTGTGGTGGACATAATGCAGTAAATGTTGCTGCTGGCTCTCTACTCTGAGGAATAGCAGGAGTGGTTAGAGCAGATAAAGGCATTGAAGTTGGAATTTTTTTTGATTATTTTTTTTTTTTCTGCTATGTGTAATCGACATGTTACTTGTCCACATTTTTCTTAAGGTATGGTAAGTGTTCTGGTTGTTCAGGTACTCAAAATAGAATTCCATTCAGTAGTTAGTGAAGGATGTTTCTGGTTTCTGATAGTAGGTGATACACTATATATATATATTTATTTTTTTTTTTCTTTAAACCTCTTGTGATTATGTAACTTATTAGTTAATGAAGAAATTGTGCAATGTCTTTTTCTGTTCTTAACATCAGTTACCTATCAGCTTAAAATCAGATCCATATAACAGACCTTAGCATTTTGTAGCAGAAATCTTGAGGAGTAGTCACTGTAGCAGATTAATGGAAGCATCTTTGCTTCTTTTCCTCAAAGACCATCATGGCATATGGGACACCCTCCTTAGAGGAATATCCCTGCTTACAGAGCCTTTTGCCTACATAGAGGCTACTTCCTTTTTGATTGGCGATGGCAATTATGAGAGGTGTGAGTTCACTAATTGTCAGGGTATGTATTGGGTTTTAATTAAAAGCCATCCTTCCATCTAAAAATATGAAATTAAATTTGGAAACTCAGGACTTTTTATTTTTTATTTTGTTACTTTCCTATTCTGTTTTTCCTTGAATGAGTTGTGAAAGTTCTTTTTTGTCTGCATGTTTTATTCTGTTTGAAGGAATTGAGGCCTTTTGAAAGTGTTATGCAAAGCAATACAGCAATTCATCCTAGTAGTGGTGAGACTTAAGTGCACTAAGGGATATAATACTTGAATTGTGAAAATATGTATGTTGTTTTTCAGACATGTACAGCAGAACTAGGGCTAAAACATTCCTTGAATCTAAATTCATAACTAGTTGCATTGGTAGGGGAACAGGACAGTTTGATCAGATCAGTTTAGATATTCTAATTGGAAAAAGGAGGGTTGTTTGGTTCATATAGAATTGTTTGGTTGTGGAAGTATGATCTGCTCTTAACAATAATGGAAAAATGTTAGAAAATGATAGTACATAAATCAATTTCTATCTTTATAGAGTTATGTGCAAAAAAACAAGAAAATTTTAAAAGCTGCCAAAGACTTGCCTCCTGATGCACTGATTATTGAATACAGAGGAAAGTTCATGCTGAGAGAACAATTTGAAGCTAACGGATATTTCTTTAAAAGGTTTGTTTATTCCAAATATTTTAACTGTTAAACTGCTGTTTTGCCAAACTTTAGCCTCAAAGCACAAGTGGGTCTTAGTTACCAGCAATGTCTTGCATTTTACTGTTGTCTAATTAAAAATAATTGCAGCTGGAATTTTGTCTACCCGTTCTGTTCCAGATATCCTTACAGATCTGTTCAGGTGTTAGTTTCCTCTTTCTTTGTTCTTCCCTGGTTACAGGATTCCCGCATTCTCAGTTGGGTAGTTGCACACTTTAAACCAAAGATTGGCAGGTTCTACCATCCTAAAAATTGAGAAGGTAGTGGCAAAGACATTCTTTTCAGTGAAATTTTAAGTCTGTCAGGCCAAGAACAGAATTGGACATGCATCAACTTGGATCCATTTTACTGCCAGAGTTTTCTAGTCGGTTAAGTCAGAGAAATATGTGACTGCTGCTTGTTCCTGTGGATCATTTATAGTGCTTTCATTAACTGCACAGACACACCTACTTGGGAAATTGCAAGAGGCCTATTGGAAGATAGAGAACACAGAGCTTCTGCTTAGTAGAGATGGAAGGGTTCCCTTGCACTTTTAAGGCAAAGTATTTAGATGTTCCCTCTATTCAGGAGTGTTGGGTGCTTGTGATACTGCAGGTGTTAGGCAGTGATGTGGAAGTGTTAACTTTATTCTGTTTTTTTAGGTGATTCTGTGAGGCACCTGAATTTCTACCTGAGTTTCATTTTAGGACTTGCCATAAGAAAAGTTTAAGATGAAGAATTTTCTTAAACTTGTATCTCGCTTGCCCTGTTCCTTTCTTTAGATCCTGTGCAGAAGAACTACAGTCAGGACTGTAACTCAAACTTCCAGTATTCTGAGAATACGTTGGGAGAATGTACCAGTTAGCATCACAAAGCTTAAATACAAACGTGTCATTCTCAGATTAACCCACGGATTTGGTGTATTTGTGCCAAACATCATGTTACAAAGCTAACTGATTTGAATAAATGATAGCATCTTTAAAAATGATTAAACTTTTATTGTCTTGTATTTTTTTTTCAGGCCATACCCATTTGTTTTGTTTTATTCCAAATTTCATGGGCTAGAAATGTGTGTTGATGCAAGGACATTTGGAAATGAAGCTCGATTCATCAGGCGTTCATGTACACCAAATGCAGAGGTGAGCATATACATAAAGTTAAGATAAAATTTATTTTCTTAGAAGTCCCCTTTTCCTTAAGTTTCCTAACTGATAACTGTGAACAATCCTTATAATGTCTGTACAGGTGCTTTACACACAAAACTGACCAAAAAGACCAAAAAAAAAAAATCATATAATAATGTTCTCTTGAATATAGGTGAGGCATGTAATTGAAGATGGGACAATTCATCTTTATATTTACTCCATCCATAACATTCCAAAGGGAGCAGAGATTACTATAGCATTTGATTTTGATTATGGAAATTGGTAAGTATTTGAGCATGCTGCTCAAAACCACCTGGAATGCTTATTACATTGTGATTTGGAGCGGCTTTGTTTTTTGTATCATTTACTTTTTTGCATGCCTTAACACAGAGCTCCTTAAGCACTATATTTACAATGAACAGTGGGTGTGGGGGAACAGAAATATAGAAATGTCTGGGTTGGAAGGGACCTCCAGAGGTCATCTAGTCCAACCCCTCTGCGGAGAGCAGGGACATCCTCAACTAGAGCAGGTTGCTCAGAGCTCCCATCAAGCACCACCTTGAATGTCCACAGAGATGGGGCCTCAGCCACCTCCCAGGGCAACCTTTTCCAGTGCTCCACCACTCTCATGGTAAAGAACTTCCTCCTTATTTCTAATGTAAATCCAGTCCTTTCTAATTTAAAACCATTACCCATTACCTCTCATCCTTTCACTAGCGGGGAGGCAGGGTTTCATCTGTATTTTTATTACTGCATATCTGTTGCTTTTTTCAGCAGTGTTGCAGTTACTCACAAATCATGTGGAAAAGATACAAACTTAGATGAATATGATTAAAAATGTGCTATAAAAATTTATTGTATATAGGTGTCCTGTAGTCTGGGTTAGTAGAGGGAAGAAAATAAAGAACTGTTTGGTAATGCCACGTTTGTCTCAGAGTGCCTCTGTAGTGTAACTTGAAGACAGCATCTGTGGAATTTAGTTATAGATCATATTTATTTAATATGTGATTCAGTATGCTCAGATACACTGAATACATAGTGCCTTAGATTCTGTAACCTGTTACAAAATTTCCTGAATATAGCTACTGCTTCTTTGATGAACTGGGGGACAACTTTGATAAACTGTTTCCATTATCTGTAAGCAGTGTTTTGAAATAGTAAAGGAAGTATAATTGGTTAAGTTCCATTCACATATGTAGGAACTGTTATTCAAACACCTTCCAGAAATCTGATGGCAAAATAAGGCCTTTGAGTGATATAATCCAGTAATGATTTTTCTCGGCTAGTAGGAATTGTTCTGGGGTACAGGTATGTTGTGCAGGAACACCTAGGCTGATGCTAATCTTGGGAGATGAAGTATTGAAGAGCCTGTTTCTGTATATGCAGTTGGGTCTAGAAGAAGTCCAGTTGTTGACGTTTTGTCACACCGAGGTAATACACTTGTCGGTGATCTGCTTGTAGTCCAGCTTGGGTGCAGTGCCATGCATCAGTGAAGATGACCTTATAAATTGCCTGGTTTTGATAGGTTTTATGTGTGGTGGTTGGATTTTTTTTCTAATTTTTTTTATTTATCCTTTTAAAAATATGTAGTAGCTGTGTGTTAGTACCTGCAGCTGACAGTCTGCATAAGTTCAGTGTGTTTGAATAATGGTTCCTACATCCCAAATGGAAGTTAAAATTGTACAGTGACACAAAAGATCTTTCCAGTGTGCTCATTCTCTAAATTGTGTCTTTTTCTCTTTGAATAAAGCAAGAACTCCACTCATTTTGTTAATTTCTTTATTGTAGTGGTTATATTTCCACCCAAGATATACTCAGGGTTTGTGTATCTTCTAATCCAATACCAACCTTGAATTTAAAAAAAATTTCAGGTGGCAAACAGTCACAAATTCTATTCACCAGTAGATGGGTTTTTTGAATTGTAGCAATATTGCATATCTTGGTGAAAACTTGAGTCAACTGCTTTTAATGTTTGGTTTTGTCATAGATGTTTAATGTTTAATGTATCAGCTTGTGTGATTTAGTATTGGAAAGTGTCATTGCTGTATACCTAATAAAAATAAGCCTTTTTGTATTTAATTGCTTTTAGTAAATACAAAGTGGATTGTGCTTGCCTCAAAGAAAATCCTGAATGTCCAGTTCTCAGACGTTCAGAGCCTACAGAAAACCTCAATACTGGATATGAAACGAGAAGGAAAAAGGGAAAGAAGGAGAAAGATGTTTCAAGAGAAAAGGAGACTCAGAATCAGAATATCACATTGGACTGTGAAGGAGCAGCCACCAAAATGAAAATTGCAGATAACAAACAAAGGAAGCTCTCTCCACTCAGGCTGTCCATTTCTAATAATCAGGTATTGATACAAAGATGATCAGAAAGAAAAGCTTTTAAACCCAAATAGTCTTTATTTTGTAATTACTAAGGGGAATTTTAACAAGTCACTGAAAAAAGGTTATGGTAATTTATCAGAAACCATAATGATGAATAAGCTGTTCAAAATTTTTGTACTGTTCTCAGTTTTCCTTAATAGTTGATTGTATTAGAAGATACGTTGGTTCCCATACCAATTTTAGCTATACATTTTTCTTCTGAATTTCTTGGTATATCTGTAATGTGAAAGCTTCATATCATGCTTTCTGGAGTTTCCAGTCCACCCTTTTGTCTTTTTTTGTCTTTTGATTAGTTGCATATGTTACTCAGGAGTGTAGTATTTTAAGCACCAACAATAAGTAGCTCTTCTCCTAATAGAAATAAAACTTCATCCCAGAATATTGTGTTGGCAGCAGCTCTGTGTTTAATAGAGCTCTGCAGCTATGTTCAAGTTTGGGGAGTCAAGAGTAGGAAGGTGTGTTTTGAAGCTAAATACTAGATAATAGGTGGATAGTATGGTATAGCTACCTGGCAACATACCAAGGTAGTCAATTTTAAATGAGTCTTTATTTTAATATGTCAGTTTGAAAGAACTAGTTGGAGTGATCCTTGAGATTAATTATTAGCTTAATTTTGCATAGCAGCTATTAAAGATAAGCTCTAACATAAGCAGATGCTTATGTTAGTAACTATCTTTTCTTTATTCCTGGGGTTAGTAGGGCTGATTACTTTTTAAATTTTTTTTTTAATGTGATGGTTTTCGATGCTGATTTGGGGTCAGAGAAAAGGTGTTATTCTGAGAGAGAGCCGTTTCCTAGTTCTTTTAACATCTTAGGAACGAAAGAAATAAAGTAAAAATGAGCATATTGTCCCCAGTTTTTGTAAGATGATCAAATTAGTTTTAGTAACTAAATAGCTTTGTAATACTTGAAAGTCCAGAAGGCATGCCATGTGACTCTTAGAAATTATGATCTCCGGAGAATTTTAATTTTAACAAGTGGTAACTGGTACTTGGAACCTTTACCTGAGCTTTTAATGTAATATACAGTGCTTTATAGAACAGTCATAGGAGCATTCTTACTGTTTTTTCAAAACTGAAAACTTAAAGCATTAGGAATCGTATGAATAAAGCAATTAAAATGTGTATGTAAACACAGAAGCCAGTCAAGTAATAGCTTTTTTTTTTTTTTTCCTGGGAAAAAAAAGGTAAAGGAAGTGTATGGGAAAATGTAAATGTACTTTTAAGACAAATGTATTTGTCTGGTCCTTTTATGTAAAAGTGCATTGTATATAGGACTAGTGAACACAGTGCTCTTCAAAGTTACTATTTCATGGTTTTATTTATTTAGTATTGGAAAACCATGGTTAGTTAATGAACTCTAGTGTTTCCTTCTGGTACAACAGTGTCATTAGATGCTATAGTAAGAGTTTAAATGGAAAAAGTGATACTATACGATTCTGAGCTGAGAAGAAAGTCTCTATTGTTAACATCTCCTTTGACGTTCATTCTATTTCTCTAAAACTAACGTGTGGTGTTGGTTTGGGTGTTTGTTGTGTGGTGGTTGGTGTTTTGTTGGTTTTGGTTTGGTTTGGTTTTTTTATGGCTGAGGAATGTAAAGCTCCTAATTCTTTAACTGATGATTAAGCAACTAGATCAGTTCCAGTGTTAGTGCCCAAAAGTTTCTATTGGTTTGAAGGTTTAATTCTGTTGTTTGGTGGTTGTGTTGGGTTTTTTTTGTTTGTTTGTTTTTGTTTTTTTATTGTTACTGTGTTGGTGGGGATTTTTTGGTTGTTTTTGAGGGGAAGGGATTGGTGGGGTGGGGGAGTGGGGATGACTCTCCAAAATTTTAATAAGATGAGTATGCTGAAGTAAAAAGATAGAAGTGTGTCTAAACTCAGAATGGAAATGTAATCAGTTGATTATATTTACAGGTTTATACAAAGATACAAGTAGATAGTACATTTGGTTTATTTTTTCATTTTTGTCTTGATGTATTGGCTTCATTACTTTCAATGTACTGATCTGGGGATTCTTAGTTCTGTGTAGCTTTTAGTTTTCCCTAGTTTGAAAAAGTAGTAGAGCTTCTGTAAAGCAGTCATTTCCATCTTTCAGGAGCCAGATTTTATTGATGATATAGAAGAAAAAACTCCCATTAGCAATGAAGTAGAAATGGAATCAGAGGAGCAGATTGCAGAAAGGAAAAGGAAGATGGTAAGTTGGGAAGCAAGTAGCTGCCTAAAGCTGTTGCTAAGGCTTAGTGACACCTGCTCTTCCCATGCTAATTGCTGCCTGCTTGTAGAATCTGAAATCAGATCTTTACGTGAACTTTCAACTTGAAGTGCAAGACTTGATGCTATTTGAGAGCATTTAATCTGGCTTGATCACTACTTTCTGATAAAAACCTGCTTTTGTCTTCAAATGTATATAATTTTATATTGCTTTTAAAAGAAGGCATTGTAGAAATCATCCAGATTTTATTTTCTTTGCTCTTTATTCTTGCTCGATACTTGTAATGACCATTTTTATAGATAGTATTGGGAGTTAGGATTTTTGCATGGCTAATTAAGTTTGTTTGTTTCTAACTCAAAAAGCCTCAGAAATCCTAATTTTCCTAGACTGGTGGAACAGTGTTACGAAAACTGGCATTTTAAAATGTGCTTTTTCTGTTAGGCATTCAAAATGGGAAATACTTGCAATTCCTAGTTAAATCAAATTCCTTGCCAAGTTATATAAGGAAATAATAGTATTTGGAACTTTTGTGAGTGTGAACAATTCAAAAGAAACTTCTGCTAAACAGAGTTCAAACTGGCACCAGAACTGTCTGCATCTGCCTAGACCTTAAAACAAACAAAACAAAAAAAAAAACAGGGATGGGGGTAATACATTCCTTTTTGTCAGTATTTCCTGCAACTCTGACAGTGGAAAAACTGATGATACTTAGTTTATTATATGTCAGAAAGCAAAGTCTGCTTAAGTAAAATGCGTATTTTAATAAAAAATCTGAAGAATGACAGTATGAGCTCTGATAGTAACATTCAGCAGTGTCTTGTCATGCTTTTGAGGAATGATTTTCATCAAATACTGTTGGGATGTATTGTTTTGGTTTTTTTCGTTTTGCTCAAGAGGATGTGCTACACTTTTGGTCTTTATTGGCACTTGGCATTTGTATTCTTACTAAAGCAAAGCTCTCTGTGAAACATAGTTAAAGGGCTGTTGCTGTAGTAGCTAAAGATGTAATTATTACTCTAGCTCCATTGTGAGGATCACAAATAACTGTAAGTTTGCCAGTATTTTACCAAACAGAGGCAGGTTTAGTGGCAGAACAAAATTGCGTTACTCGTTCGCTCATGAGCTGTATATTTGCAGATATTCTTTCTTTGTTATAAACAGTGTTGCTATTGGTGCTGCAGGCAGTTATATTGGGGGGGCGGGGGAATTGTTTGTCATAGAAGCCCCCAATTCTGCCACCTCTATCTTAAACAGAGCTCTGCAGATGAAGGCATCTTCCTCTGTACAGCTCTAGGACATGAATTGGATAGAAAAGTCAGCTGCTCTGTGTGACATGAAGTCATCTTACTCTGACATATTCTTGGACGTTGATTGTATGTTTTGATGTATTTTGTGGTGCTTGGAAAATTAAGTTAGAGGGTAATGCAGCTTTCTGTTGTTTCATATACATATTAGTATTTCATATCTTTCTGGTCATTAGTGTTTCATTATTTTTAAATACTACACATTCTAGTAAGTGGCTCAGAGTTACATGTTATTTTTATGTTTATAGGCCAGTGATTTACTAAGGAATTACTATTTTTAGCAAGTTCTTACATACAAAGCAAAATGCACTTCTTGTCTGTCAGGGGTGGTATGAATGCAAGACTTTCTTCGTGAGTCTAATAATTGCAGTCATTGTAAACATCTCTTTCCTATGAGCCTCTGCTGAAACTGAGCTCCTTGTCTGCATACACTGAACATGTTCTGAAACACGTAAAAAGAAAGTATTTATGTATGTACATAAATGAAAAATTATGACTGAAATTTGATCATGATTATTATTAAATCCACCAGACAAGAGAAGAACGGAAAATGGAAGCTATTCTGCAAGCTTTTGCTAGACTAGAAAAAAGAGAAAAAAGAAGAGAACAGGCTTTGGAAAGAATCAGCACAGCAAAAACTGAGGTCAAATCAGAATTCAAGGAACCTTGTTAAGAGACTGGGTGTCACCTTGTTTTTTGCTGAGCCAGAAATGGCAGCAGTGATGGGAAGCTACAGGAATGTTG
>JANHGN010006375.1:56280-67499 GCA_024605025.1 Megaceryle maxima | reverse complement strand
CGGGGGGCGGGGGGGGGGGGAGGGGGGGGGGGGGAGGGGAGGGGGGGGGGGGGCCGCGCGGGGAAGGCTCTGGCAGTTTCTAGAATCTTTCCTGATTCCGACGGGAGCCTGCAGGGGGCGCTGCGCAGGGGCGCGCGCGCGGAGGCTGCTCCCGCCCCCGGACTTCTCCGAGCCCCCTCCACAGCCGCGCGGCTATTGCCGCCCTGCTTCGCTCGTTTTCTGTTAACGGCTTGCACTCGGTCTCCATTCGTTCCATAGCGGTTGAAGCGGGGCTGTGGTTGGGAAGGTTTCCCTTTCCGCCTTGAATCTGTTGTCCCCGATGGCGGCCGGCCGCAGAGGGGGTCCGGGCAGCACGTGGCCGGTCGGGTTGGGATGGTCTGTCGGTGTCGGAGCACCGAGCGCGGCGGGGCTGTGCTGGCGCACCGGTTGCAGTGCCGCATAGCGCTTGCATCTGCAGACAGCAGCTCTTTTGGCAAAACGGGGAGGTCGATGGGAGGAAAGAACTCAAGATAAAAATGTTACTGTGAGAATGAACTACAGAACAACGCAACTAATCTCTTAAAATACCGGCCTGAGGGATCTGCTGCGGTTTTTTTTTTTTGTGGTGCATACTCGGTGTGCGATGAGGGAAAGCATGGGTTGTACAACAGTCTGTAAGCTAATGGAGGAGACAAGGAAAGATCGTGTCATTCTAAATGTTGTAAAGCAAACGAAAAACAAGTTTGGAGTTAAAACGTTTTATCTAGTTTTTGCATTCCTCAAAACTCCTAAATTGTTACTGGTACGAAATAAGATCTGGGGGTGTTTTTTGTTCCATGTGGTGCTGTATTTGAAATCCTGGTTAAATACCTTCATTTTTGAATGCCGTTGCTGCTTAGAAAAGGACATGTGCATCAAGCGAGGGTGGGATTTCAACTCTTTCTCTCATTACAGATGCCGGAAGCTGTGCAAACTCAAGACCAACCAATGGAGGAGGAGGTGGAGACCTTTGCCTTCCAGGCTGAGATTGCTCAGTTGATGTCTCTGATCATCAACACTTTCTACTCCAATAAGGAAATCTTTCTCAGGGAGCTGATTTCCAATTCATCTGATGTAAGTACCTTAAGTTTTAGCCTAGTTTGTGTCAATAGGAGTAAGGACATATCCAGGAATAGTCAGGGAATGTTAAAACTGGCTTCTTCTCTTAAAGGCTCTGGACAAGATAAGATATGAGAGCTTGACGGACCCAAGCAAGCTGGATTCTGGAAAAGATCTGAAAATTAACCTGATTCCAAACAAGCATGATCGCACTCTGACCATTGTGGATACAGGCATAGGGATGACCAAAGCTGACCTGGTGAACAACCTTGGTACTATTGCCAAGTCTGGTACCAAAGCTTTCATGGAAGCACTGCAGGCAGGGGCTGATATATCCATGATTGGTCAGTTTGGTGTTGGCTTTTACTCTGCCTACCTGGTTGCGGAAAAAGTGACAGTGATCACCAAGCACAATGATGATGAGCAGTATGCTTGGGAGTCTTCAGCTGGAGGATCTTTCACTGTAAGACTTGATAATGGTGAGTATTTAATATTTTTGTTTTGAGTATGCATTTTGCCATTTGGGTACCTATTCTATGCACCAAAAAAGACAAAACCAGATAAAGCATGATACTGATAGCGTGAGATCAAGCACAGGACAGCTCTTGCCATTCTGGTTTGAGTAACTTGATACATAAGGGAATGCTCAGGTAGGTA
Source organism: Megaceryle maxima (assembly GCA_024605025.1). NCBI lineage: Eukaryota > Metazoa > Chordata > Aves > Coraciiformes > Cerylidae > Megaceryle > Megaceryle maxima. Next base: position 65,765 of record JANHGN010006375.1, on the reverse strand, counting down.
AATGGTGCAGTTACAGTAAAAACTTAAGGTTTCCAAAGTTCATACATGGAACTATTTCTGTAGATCATAGAATTGTAGAAATGTCTGGGTTGGAAGGGACCTCTAGAGGTTATCAAGTCCCAACCCCCTTGCTGAGAGCAGGGCCATCTTCCAACTAGAGCAGGTTGCTCAGAGCTCACCTTCAGTGTCTCCAGGGATGGGGCCTCAACCACCTCCTTGGGCAACCTATTTCAGTGTTCTACCACCCTCATGGTAAAGAACTTCTTACTTGGATCCAACCTAAGTACACTCTCTTCTAATCATTACCCCTCATTCTTTCAGTACAGGCCTTTGTAAACAGGCCCTCTCCAGTCCTTTTTATAAGCTCCCTTCAGGTACTGGAAGATCGCTATTAGGTCTCCCATTAGATTGCTCCAGTTATTCCATATACAGAAACTTGAAAGGTAACACATGAACAGACTATTAATGAAAATTTCCTTCAGTGTTTTCCTTACAAGGCAGTATCTGTAAGGTTGTTACTGCACACAGAAGCTTAAATTTTCCAAGAGGTAAAGAAATTAGTATACTAATAGAGCAGTGCTGTTTTAAGGGATGCACAAAGATGAGTCAAGGTCTAGTCTGCTGCTGCACAAGTAAAACCTGTTAACTCCATTCTAGGTGAACCTTTGGGCCGTGGAACAAAAGTCATCTTGCATCTTAAAGAAGATCAAACCGAGTACTTGGAAGAGAGACGAATTAAGGAAATTGTGAAGAAGCATTCTCAGTTCATCGGTTATCCTATTAGACTCTTTGTATGTACCTTGCTTGAAATAACTGAGTATTTCCACCTTCAAGAAATGATTTTTTAATTGATGAAAGAGCAGTCCCCTGTATATTCTGTATCTATTTTGTAATTGTTAACAGATGTTACATGCATGTAGCTCTTAAATGTAATTCTCTTGGTTGCAACTGTACTTAACAAGACTTAAGCATACAAACATGTTGCCCCAAGCTAGTAGTATCACAGTGTGTAAACTATTGAGAATATTATCCTGATGTATTGTTAGTGGTAGTTAAGTGTAATGAAACTAAACATACAAACTACCACATAAGCACATGGAAACAGTGCAATTTAAATCTCAGCATAGAGTGCGAGTCCTTAGTTAAGTCAAGGAGGAAGACTTGATGCCTTGTTGATGTAGTTTTTAGCTTTGCCTAGGATTACAAGGGATACCTTTGGGCTGTTAGTGGTAGAACTTTGAGGTTTCTGACATGAATTAATGATTTCTCTTGTAGGTGGAGAAGGAACGTGATAAGGAGGTGAGTGATGATGAGGCTGAGGAAAAGGAAGAGGAAAAAGAAGAGAAGGAAGAAAAGACAGAAGATAAACCAGAGATTGAGGATGTGGGCTCTGATGAAGAGGAAGAAAAGAAGGATGGAGATAAGAAGAAGAAAAAGAAGATTAAGGAGAAGTACATTGATGAGGAAGAGCTCAACAAGACCAAGCCCATTTGGACCAGGAATCCGGATGACATAACCAATGAGGAATATGGTGAATTCTACAAGAGTCTAACTAATGACTGGGAAGACCACTTGGCTGTCAAAGTAAGTTCTTGCTTCTATTCAGGTGCAATTCACTTGTTATTAAAGCTGGTGGCTTGCTAAGCCTGCTGCTGGACTCTCATCCATTATTGTAGATCTTGCTGTGATGGGTTGTTCAGTATTTGGAGTGATACTGTTTCAAACCACTTCACTGTGTGATGGTGATACTTTGCACTACAATTACTGTAGTTACTGTTAAAGGCATATTTATGGTCTTGATCAGATTTGCAAAATAGGAAGTGCAGATGTCTTCCTAGTTTGTAGCTTAGTTGTTACAGAGTCTAGCTGAAATGCTTGAAAGTACACATCAGATAAATGTAAACAGCTACTCTTAATAGTTTTGAGAAGACCTACAGCTAAAGGGGATGGAGAGGTGCAATTATCTTTCTTGTCTGTAGTGGAAAGTGCTTCCTTGAGCACAGTATATCCTACAGGGAACTGAATGTCTTCTGAATTGGTCCAATTGCCTGGTAACAAATGAAATTGAATATGATTGTCTGGAGAAGGTGTAGTGACTGGCTTGGTGCTTTTTTTTCTGAAAGCCCACATGGTTACTCTCCTTTTGCCTTTTCCATTTGAAGAGTTGTTTTACCTGGCTACACAAGGAAGACCCATGCAAACTAAAATTATCCTCTTGCTTTTTCACAGCACTTCTCTGTGGAGGGTCAGTTGGAATTCAGAGCTCTCCTATTTGTCCCACGGCGTGCACCTTTCGATCTGTTTGAAAACAGGAAGAAGAAGAACAACATCAAACTCTATGTACGCAGAGTTTTCATCATGGACAACTGCGAGGAACTGATTCCTGAATACTTGAGTGAGTGTATTTTTGAGAAAAAAATTTGGCTTGCTTAGGACATGTGAAGGGAAACTACACATCTAAAGAAATTCTTGGGGGTGGAAGACGAGTCCTAAACAGAGCTGATTGTGAAGTCTTTGGGAAGTGCTGCTTAGTTTGTGTTGTCTAGAATTCTGTAGAAACTAATTCATTGTGGTGAAAGGACAAAGGAGCTTGGGTAGTGACTGTTAATTCTGTTCTCTTTGACAGCTGCAAAGTTAATTCTCACTGTCGTTTTACAGATTTCATGAGAGGTGTGGTAGATTCTGAGGATTTGCCTCTGAATATTTCTCGTGAAATGCTGCAGCAAAGCAAGATCCTGAAAGTTATCAGGAAGAACTTGGTGAAGAAGTGCTTAGAACTTTTCACTGAGCTGGCTGAAGACAAGGAGAATTACAAGAAGTTCTATGAGCAGTTCTCCAAGAACATCAAGGTTTGTAGTCTTTTTGCTTACTACTGACAATAAAAGCTATAGATTTTCGTAATACCACAGTTTAGTATTTACATAAAGGAATTGCTTGGTTTTCTCTTTGGCTTTTGTAGCTTGGTATACATGAAGACTCCCAGAACCGCAAGAAGCTCTCAGAATTACTGAGATACTACACATCTGCATCTGGTGATGAAATGGTTTCTCTGAAGGACTATTGCACTCGGATGAAGGAAAACCAGAAACATGTCTACTACATTACTGGTTAGTTGGTGGCACAGATAGTTTGTAAATGCAGGTACATGTGGAGGGTTACCTTTTGAGGGCTAGAAAGTGAAAAATAACCATGGCGGTTCCCTTGGTGAATTTAGAAGGTAAATGTACAGGGAATTTGTGTTTTGCAGGTTGTTCTGCCATACTTGTTACAGTAGTTACAGTTAATGCAGTTTGGGTACTGTGTCCATGAGGGCAGCAGAACTAGCTAGATGACAGTGCCCCTTGCACAGCTGCAAGCTTGCCCACCACTGTTTTTCCCTGTAAGCCCAGAAGTATGCTTTAGAGTCCATGAGGTGCCTTAAAGATACCTTTGTGTTAGGTTTTAGCTAACAGATTTGTCCAGGAGTATTGTAATTTCGATGACTCAACACTCAAAACCAGTTAAAACTACATGGGCATCAGATACTTAACTTTTTTTATTCAAAAGGTGAAGGCTGTACAGGGCTTCTCAGTTTTCTGGTTGGGCAAGAATGGGAGATGGTTACCTGTCATTCCAGGAAATGTAAATTTACTTCCAAACCAGTTTAACAAGCTCTGGTGTCAGTTACAAAAGCAGGAGTCTCCATGCCAGCCTAACCTCTGGTGGCTTGTCTGTAGCTGGTTTGTGCCCCCCCCCCACCCCTGTATGAACATCAAGTGTCCACTGGAAATGTTGTATAGGCTTCCACAAAATTAACAAGTTGCTGCGTTGAAGTGCTGAGGCTCCACCACAACTGTGGTGGTCTTGCTTTTCCAGGTGAAACAAAGGACCAGGTGGCCAACTCTGCTTTTGTGGAGCGTCTTCGCAAACATGGCCTGGAAGTGATCTATATGATTGAGCCTATTGATGAGTACTGTGTGCAACAGCTGAAGGAATTTGAAGGCAAGACCCTCGTTTCTGTAACAAAAGAGGGTTTAGAGCTTCCAGAGGATGAAGAAGAGAAGAAGAAACAGGAGGAGAAAAAAGCCAAGTTTGAAAACCTCTGCAAAATAATGAAAGACATCCTTGAAAAGAAAGTAGAAAAGGTAATTAGTATTCAGTTTGTGTATATATATAACAGGCTTAATGATTTGAAGTAGCTGCAGAGAGGGCTCAGATAACATACCTGTTACACTGGTGGCCTTTGTTTAGAGACAGCAATCTCTGAGATGCAGCCTAATAGGTGGAGCTGTTCCTTAGTGAAGCTAAGTGGTTCTGGTGGAGTTGGGAATGGAAACTGTTCAGCTCTGTCTAACAAGTCTTCATGATGTATAGCAGCATTTCGAAGTTGAATATTGGTTAAGCCAGGGGGAATTGTGTTGAAATGTTAAAATATAAACTTCTGGTTTGTTCCCTGTTTTGTAGGTTGTTGTGTCCAATCGTTTAGTTACTTCTCCATGTTGTATAGTCACAAGTACATATGGCTGGACTGCCAATATGGAGAGGATCATGAAAGCGCAGGCATTAAGAGACAACTCCACAATGGGATACATGGCAGCAAAGAAGCACCTGGAGATCAATCCTGATCATTCCATCATTGAAACACTGAGACAGAAGGCAGAGGCTGATAAGAATGACAAGTCTGTGAAGGATCTTGTCATCCTGCTGTATGAGACAGCACTTCTGTCCTCTGGCTTCAGTTTAGAAGATCCTCAGACACATGCCAACCGCATTTACAGGATGATCAAGCTTGGCTTGGGTAAGTAGAAACCTGTCCTGTCTCCAGTGAACTGGGTGTGGTTACAAGCCCCTGCAGGGTACAGTGTCTGCAGATCACCCTCGTGGTTCTTCGGTATTTGTGGAAAAGGGGAAATGATCAGATTGGCTCAAGTGATGAAGAGAGTAAAGCTTTTGTGTTTTGCCATCAGCATTAATGGTGTATGTGTGTTTTCGGAATAGGCATTGATGAAGATGATACTGCTGCAGAAGAAGCCAGTCCAGCAGTTACTGAGGAGATGCCACCTCTTGAAGGAGATGATGACACATCACGCATGGAGGAGGTGGATTAAAACCGTTTACAAGAACTCGTGAATGTTTCCTTGGCTAATACGAATAAGTTATATTTTGTATATTATGAATGTTACCTGCCAAAAAAAAAATCTTTGACACTTTGTCTGCATTCCCTCTTTATATTTATTTTCAAAGATGTTATACCTTTATTTTTGTTACATTGCTTTTGCAGCTGATGTGAGATACAAATGCCAGTGAGGGAATATTTTCTTTAACACTGTACAACCCTAAACAGGCAAGCAAGGAGTAGTTATTTTTGTCTGTATTAGCTGGTTGCAGGTGGCAGGGTTTTTGACTTATTCTTAATTGCCAGAAATGTGGGAAAGTAACAAAAGATGGTGTGACATCAGGATGTTCAAGTTTGTTTAGTGTTATACAGCTCTTCAACTCTATATGTATCTAACATACAGTACCTAGTAACTAGGTATCTAGGAGAGCTGATTTATGTGGGGAAGCTTTAACTCTTTTGCTCCTAACAAGGTCTTGATGTTTAAAGTTGTTTTTTATACTGTTAAGGATTCTGGATTGCACTCTACCATAGAATAGAATCCACTGTAAATCTCTATTGTGACTTATGCAACTCTGCATGTACAGTTCAAACCTAGAACTGTAAGAATAAAAGTGTTAAGAATGAGTTGTCACTGACTTGTCTGTTAAAAAAAAAAAAAAAAAAACACCTCCTCTTGGCATTGCTTGCTGCTTTGGAGCTAGAGTACTAGTTTGTCTGCTTACATCTACAATCAGTGCAACAAAGCTAGGGCCCTGAAGTGGCATGCCAGATTGGCCATGCCGTGCTGAGGTGATTGAGTTCTGCATGTGAAGTTCAGCACAATCAGCACTGCATCCTAAAGGCTTCTATGGAGCTACTTCTTGGTGCTACATTCTGTACACATTTGCCTTTGTCTTGGAAAGGGAGGAAAAGGAAGTAGGAAGTTTCTGACAGCCAGCTCCAGCAGCATCCTCAGCCTACCAAGCAGTAGCTGCAGAGCAGTTACCCTTAACCTGCTTTGGACAGGAAACATTTGGTATTTACCAAGTTGAATTCAATGAGCTCACTGGGGAGGAGAGGAGGGGCAAGGTTGGAGCATGTTGCCCTGTTCTGACAAATCTCGACAGTTTTCTCTATGCCTTAATATTCTGTTTCATAACCACTGTTTAAGCTCCTGGTTGCAAATGCAAAATAATTTGTGTGCCAAAGGTTGGCTTTGGCTTTTTTCTGGTAAGGTTAGAAGCACAATTCCTTTTGTTACAGTATCTCGAGGGTACCAAACAATACAATACCTTCCTCCAAGCTATTTCTGAGTAGTAGGTTGAGAATTTCTGGGCACTACTCTGGTCTACATTAAAGCAGCATTGTTCTGGGGTGGAGTGTACTGTTAAGCTTCACACATAGGATGGCATGGTGTATGCAGAGGGGTTCTAGCTGGGCAGTAAGGTGGGCTGGCCCTTGCCTCACTGGCTTTTCAGCATGTCATTTTGCAATTCCAATTTTTCCAAAATGAGACCATTAATGGCTTTGGTATGTAAATCTAACTGCTGCTGCTTTGCTTACGCATTGCTGAAGGACTGATGGGCTTGAAGGCTTCTCTTTTTTTTTCTACACCCCAACTGCTTCTCTTAAGTGTTAAATTTACTTTGTTACTGGAGTAACAGGACCTAGTGCAAGCAGGTCCTAAAGAACACTCCGGGAGGGAGAAAATGGATGTTGTGTCCTTTCTGGTGGCTAGAATTTTAAGTTTGTGAATGCAAACATGCTGTTCAAAACCAGTGCTTTGTGTCCTGACATAGGTCTAAAGCTTGTCACAAAGTTTGTTCCAGCTTTTGGGTGACCAGAGGAGTTACTTTGTGGCACCTACAAAATAGTTTTAAGTCATGGATATCACTGCATGTGAGGCTTTTTTGTCTTCCACACCTGTCATTCTGTTTTGTGACAAAATGTCCCAAAATAATTTCAAATTACGGGTATCTCAAAAAGACTGCAGAGCAGATATTGTTAATTATGAGTCTGTGAAGATTGGAAGCAAGGTGTTGAAGGCAGCCAATGCCAAAATAGGGAAATTTTCTTGGGCAGTTCCCTATGTGCCCCAGCATGGGGGCTGGGCAAGATTGCTTAACCTTCAGCAGCATTGCACCTCGTCAATAGACACTGTTCAAAGTGACAGAAGGAGATGCCTTTTGTACATTTTGCTACTGCCTTGTGCCACAGCAATGAATCTACTGTAGTTGGAAGACATGAGATGCAGTCTTCTGGCATGGAGGAGTTGCACAGTTAAAAGTGCACATATGTGTCTACCTGTGGTTTGGTGCACGGATGACAGAAGCAGTGATCAGAAGGTAAATCCTGGTGATGCTCAAATGTTGAAAGCTATTGGGTTGACACATTTTGGTCTGCTTCAGGTAATTTCTCCAAGGCATCACTGGCAAAAATTGTTAATCTTGTCGTGCTGTACCAGAACAAAGGTCTTAAAACGAGGTGAGTCTTGTGGCTGAAATGCATTTTAAAAGACCATTATAATGTGTAAAACATTGTAAGAATATCTTCCAATTACTGTGTGGAGATCTAAAACTCGCAGAGACAAAAGATGCTGAAGACAGACTTTTCCAGTCGGTCAGTGAAGTGATGGCTCAGGTCTTTGACTCAAGTTTTTGCCTCCCTCAAAAGCTAACTTAGCTGTTAGAGAACAATTCAGGTGAAACTTGAAGGTTATCTACAGCATTTGGTGTTTTGAGTCATTTCCAGTGTTACACTGAGTAGTAAGACTAATAGCAAGTGTATTTTTTTAAATTAAGACTAAAGAAGGGAACTGGTTAATAAAACCCCAGTTTCTCCAATGAGGAACAGATGTAATTGTATCAGAGGAGTGTTGCGTATCCTTGGCAGCAGTGGTGTGAAAAGGAGATGATGTGCAGTCTTCTGTGCCAAGGTGTGTCTTTGATGTGGGGAGGAGGAGGGTGTGGGGCAGAGTGTTGAGCTTCGCACTGCACAGGGTTCTGATTTAACCACAAGCCACGCATTTCATTATTAGTGCTTTAAAATGCATAAGTACTGTTTCCAAGTACATTTTGCTATGTTGATTTTTTTTCTTAGTTTTTAGGAGTGATTGTAAGTCATATTGTTGTCTTTCTGTATTAGAAAAAAACCCCACAGTCCATAATAGCTTTTAAAGCAAAAATAACCCTCATTTTTTCCTGAGGTGAGGTCCTTTCAAGTTATTTCCACTAGTTTTTCTTGAAGCAGTCTTTAAAATGCTGTTAGACAGCTTCGGTTGCAAAGTAGAAGTTACACAAAATGATGTGTTGAGTGATTTATGGAAGAATACTGGTGATAGTCTGTCCTGCAGAGTGCTGCCAGGGGTTGTGCTCTGCTTGCTAAAGTGCTCCCCAGCATTCTTGCTCTGCCTTTGCCCACCCCTGTGCCAGACACGTGCACTGGAGGTCTGCAGGAAATCTCCCACCTGGATACCTCAGTGATACCTGTGGTGGGAAATGTACCTGGTAGCACCTCACCCCAACTGATGCAGAGCATGCCACAGACAGTAGATTTGGGAGATGTTTTCCATTTAGAAGATCCACGACTTGTTCTTATACCTGGAAACTCAGTCCTGCCGGTTACAGAGGCAGATGGTGATATTCGTATGGAACCTAAAAATTATTTTCAAGCACCATTAGAAATAATTAGTAAGGAGGCAGCTGCTTTTCCATCAAAACTAGTGAAATTGTATGAACTGTCTCAGAAATGTAGAACTCCTAGCATCTGAATGGCCCCAGATGCCTGTATGCCCTTCATCCATGGAGATGGAGCCTTCAAGATCTGTGGGAACTCTTTACTGCTCTGCTACTAGACTGAAATGGTGATGTGGGTAAACAAAATGTTTCCAATTTTAGAGTGCACTGGTGAAAAAGGAAAAAAAAAAGCAGCCCTTTCATGTGCCCAAGAGAATGTATAGCAATTATAACAATAGTAACATCTACAGTACTTGGTCCTGTCATTAGTGTACTTTGAAATTTCCAATCCTTTGTGCAGTGGTTGAAGCTGTGTAGTAGAATTAAAGCTTCAAAATCATCCCTGTTTGTGGATGTGGCTGGGTCCCCCTTACTTCCTGAAATCCCGTGGTAGTTCCATGCTGAATCTATATACCCAGGCAACTGCAACTAAGGGCCTTGAAAAGTTTAGATGATCAAGAAGGGCAAAGTTCATCTCACCATCCTAATTAATTGCAGTCTTAGGATCTTGGAAGAAGTGTTGCTTGATGGGTTGGGAAGGGCACCCCCCCCCTTCAGACTTCATGAGGTTTTTCTAGGGAAACAGGAACACAGGTTCAGACAAATATGAAAAGATTTTTTTTTTTTTTTTTTTTTTTTTTTTTAATTTAAATGAAGGGTTTTGCATGGGGTGG